>PGWS01037078.1:0-48566 GCA_002896235.1 Cicer reticulatum | reverse complement strand
AATGCTTAAATCATAAACGTACCACCTATCACGGGTCAGTACAGTTTACCGAGGTGTCACCTATCACGGGTCAACACGATTTACTAAAAGAAAAAGCGGGAATCGTAAACGTACCGCCTATCACAGACCAGTACTGTTTACCGAGGTGCCACCTATCACGGGTCAGCACAATTCACCAAAACGTAAATCGTAAACGTACCACCTATCACGGGTTAGTACAGTTTACCAAGGTGTCACCTATCACGGGTCAACACAATTTACCAAATGAAATGCATGAGCATACACAGACTTCATTCACAACAATCGTTAAGTAAATGCAGATATTAAAAGATTCCCCATTTTTAATACTCATTTGACTTAAACGATTTTCACAACAAGCATTAAGCAACAGACATATTAAGAGATTCCCCATTCTTAATACTCTTTTGACTTAAGCGATTTTCAAAACAAACTTTAAGTAACCGAGACATTAAGAGATTCCCCATTCTTAACGCCCAGTTAACTTAAACGATTTTCCAAAACAACATTAAGTAACCCAAACATTAAGAGATTCCCCATTCTTAATATCCAGTTAACTTAAACGATTTTCACAACACACATTAAGTAAACCGAGATATTAAAAGATTCCCCATTTTTAATACTCGTTTACTCTAATGGTTTATTCAATTCCACAGAAGACTTAACTCAAATCATACTCCCTCACATTTCAAACCATAAAACAACAACCACCACCAATTAACAAACATCAAAGTATGGATCCACGCCAAATAACAACGAACACAAATCAAAAGTCCCAACATAAACAACCCAGATAGCATCAAATTCAATACAACATGACCCCAAATGCATCAGACTTCATTTACTCATAGTGATACACAATGACTTCAAAATTCATTTACCACGAAACATTCATCAATATAAACAAAACCTTAACTCTAAGGTTTTTACCCGTAACGCATTAGATTCGTTTTTCCCCAAATCGATACATTAAATCCTAACAATTCCTTCCCACACAACCACAGATAAGTCCCTAATGCAAACTAGAAGTTTGGAAGGAGCCTTACCTCAACGTTAGCTTTAACGTGCGTTTCCGGTACCGCGCGAGCAATTCCGGTAAAATCTCGCTCGCAACGCGCTTCCAAATTAGTTCACTAGCACCGTAGCGTGGTGGTGAGCAACTTTCCCTTCTATCTCTTCGAGAAATGAAGCTTGGATCTAGAAGAAACGGAGGGTTTGTGTTTGGATCTCAAATACGTTTTTCTTCGTTTCGAATCAAGAGGAAGAGTGGAGTTGCGAAAACCTTGATCTAACTCTCACCCAACCTGGGGTTACTAGTTTTGAAGAAAAGAAAACGACGAAAATGAAAACGGGAGAGAATGAGGGAATTTGGCTCGCGTGACAGAGGAAGAAGACGATGGAAAATGGCGTTTTTTCCTTTCCTTTCTTTTTTTCTTTCCTTTGTTTTTCCTTTCTTCCTTTTTCCTTCCTTTCCTTTTATACTATTTTCTTTTCCTTTTCCTTCCTTCTAGTTTTCCTTTCTTTTTCCCTCCAAACAAACATATATAGGTAATAAATAATAACTTAACAAATATCTCAAATATCTATATATTTGTTAACTTACCGTTTCACCCGAAACGCATTAAATTCTCCGTAAAGGATTCATCGCAGTTAAATTCCATTTATTTTATCGACGAGAAATCTTAATTGGCATCAAAAATATCTTTTTGATTATAAAACTTCAAAATATTATTAACTTTGGCTTAAAGGTTCAAGACAGTGTTGGCATGATTTGGATTGAGAGAGGAAACATTAGGTCTATTTTCAATACCTATAGAATCTGTGCTGTGACCATGGCTAAAGGTTGAACCCTCTGCCATTGAATTTACACGATTTGTGGTTCGTGTTCGATTTCAGAAACTTGGTCTAAAGTCGTAATTGTTTTGTCAAAGGTATCTTTAGCTACCATTGGTGTAGAGTAGAGGAATGTTCTATCCTACTGAGTTGTTCATGTAAGGCTTTGGTGAATTCTGATCTGCCTTCCCTGAACAGTTTTTGGCTTGTTTTGAGATTTGGGATGGTTTAAAAACTGGGTTTTTAGTTTTTGGATCAACTGTCTCAATCGGTAGAGACAGTAAGAATTTTGTTGATTTTCTCTATCTTATTTAATTCTTTTGCTATTGTACTAAGATGGACATTGTAAAATTATTTTGTTGAAGGATATTTTGAATATCTTTTTCTGAACTATCACTTGGGATTTTGAAAGGGGCAGCCTCTACTTGTTATTTCAGGTGTGTTATTATGATCTGTCTCAAAAGATGGGTGTTCAAACTGAATTTTTAATCCAGTTGCCAAATCCCATTATGCAGTTTTATTTCTTGTGGTTTGGGATTAACAGAACTTTGGTTTTGTTTGAAAGGGTAAAAATTTGGTTTTGTGTTGCATAAATTCCAAACCATTCAAAAATAATATATGGGTTTATTTGTAAAATGAATGCATAAAATTCATTCTGAATTTGTTTCTTTGTTTCAAAAAGTTTTTAAAGAACCATGTTCTCTTATCTGTATTTTGGAAGCATAAAAATCATTATGGAGTATAGTTTTATCAACTTCAAATGCCTTTTCTATGACGTTTAATTCATTAGCAACATTTTCAGTTATAACAGAAAAAGACGGCGAAGTAGGTGGAGAAATGTTTTGTTGCTCCTCATTAGTGTGTTGAGGTGCTGTGTAAATTTGATGAGGTATATTATGGAATAGTCAAACATTTTGAAAGGAAGCATTTGGTATGCTGAACATGAAAATCGTGGTTTTGTAAAGTTTCCAATTTTTGAGGCAATTGTATGATGGAGGTGGTCTGGAGGAACTAGCATCAGAATACCTGGCACTAGAAGTTCTGAAAAACTTAGTTTTTACCCTACCGTCATTGTATTGTATGACTTCTTTAAGATTGTTGTTTGGTTTTGACTGTTCAAGAGGTTGTGGTCTAACAGCTCCTTCTAGAATCCATTCTTCAGGAAGATCAATATCTTTCCAAAGGATAGTTTTTGGAATAACAATGTTTGCTTTTGTTAGATCAGTTTGTAAAAATAGTGTTTCGCCCTTTTTTTTTTTAATATTTTTTGTTGCCGTAAAGGCTGAAAACATTGCTTTGTAATGGACTCTGTAAATAATAGCTACAGGAATAGATCCTTCTATCATTTTGTAATTATGAGTTTTGATTTGTAACGTGAGAGAATTTGCGATGTTTGGGTCTTTAAAGACAAAGAAAAATTTGGATAACATCCAAACCAAATTGGTCCTTGACATAGACTAGATTCAACTGTACTTATAATTGAATCTTGAAAGTTCAAGAACCTTGCATCCCATAGGACACATAGGATGGAAGTGTTTAATCCTTCCCTGTTAAAGGTTTTATACCAACTTGAACAAGACTATATGTATGAAGTTATAGTTCCTGTTAGCGTGTTTTTTAAGCGTTTTTGAAGAAAGAAGATTTATTGTTTCAAAAGGGTTAGAAAGAGTAACATCACGTTCCTCCGTTTTGATAACATAATCGGTTTTTAATAGATTTTTGAAAAGACTAGATTTTTGAAAGAGTAACATCACGTTCCTCCGTTTTGATAACATAATCGGTTTCAAAAGGGTTAGAAAGAGTAACATCGCGTTTTTGGAAGTCTCAATAGTGATTTTCTTTATATTGATAGGTTCCCTTTTTTCTGGGAAGTTCTGGGTAGAAGGAGAGGAGAAAGAAGAAGTTCTACAAAAGAGATTATCCATATTTAAAATTTTGCCTTTTTATTTTGAAGAAACTTTCAAGGATTCACTGCCTTAAACGCCTGTACATCGCTTAAAACACGGGACTTACAACCCAGAAACTATTATTCTTCAAGATAAACTTTCAAGATTTTAAATATTTATAACCAATTTTATATAACCTATTCCCCCCAAGTCTCATACCAAAAGGTCTAGTTAACAATAATATTAAAATATTAAACTTAACATAATAACAATCTAAAAATAACATTATGAATATCTATACTTATATATAATATAAAAATTGAGATTAATATCAATAATCGATAATTTAAATAAATCACTAAGATAAGTAGAATAAAAAAACTACATAAAAACATTATCACACCACATTAAAATATGTATAAGAAATTATTATTAATGTATAATAACAACAATTTCAGGGTGTTTACAATATTACTCATTTAGTCTCTATAAAACTAGCAGATCATAGAAAGTATCAATTAATGCAATTAATCAAAAAATTTATCAACACATATTATAAAATAAATTTTTAAAATCAAATTAATTATTTAAAATCTTATTTCATTAATAAAATAGTTTATTATAAAATGGGGATACAATTGTCTGGTACGAAAATACGGATTTCGATCCATTTTTGTCGGGTGGTATGAAAATTGTTGGAAACGTCTTGATGAAATCGAGGATCGGGAGACCCTAATAGCATTCTTTAACTAAATTCATAACCAAGTTTCGGGTTCAGTGCATATTTCAAACACTAGCCATCGTCTATTCTAAAAATACGTATTTCATTCCATTTTTGTTTGGTGGGACGAAGATCGCCTGAAAAGACCATATGTGTTTTTGTTTCTACATTAGATTTCCAACACTAGCTATCTTTAGGTTTGAAAATACGGATATTGTCCATTTTTGTTGGGTGGTACGAAAATTTCCTGAAAAGTCCAGATGAAATCGATGTCCGAGAGACCCTTATAGAATTCTTCTCCTAAATTTATAACTATGTATCAGGTTCCGCGTCAGATTTGAAACACTAGCCATCGTCTGGTCTGAAAATACGAATTTTATTCATTTTTGCGGGTGGTTCGAAATTTTCTTGGAAAGTTCAGATAAAATCGAGGACCGGGAGACCCTTATAGCATTCTTTAACTAAATTCATAATTGTGTTTCGGGTTCAGTGCAGATTTCAAACACTAGCCATCGTGAGTTCCAAAAAACGAATTTTGGTGCATTTTTGTTCGGTGGGACGAAAATCCCCTGAAAAGTCAAGATGAAATCGAGGACCGGGAGAACCTTTTAGCATTCTTCTCCTAAATTTATAATTGTATTTCAGGTGAGATTTCAAATACTAGCCATCGTCTGGTACGAAAATTCGTATTTTGGTCCATTTTTTCTGGGTGGTACGAAAATCGCATGAAAGGTCAAGACGAAATCGAGAACTGGGAGACTCTTATATCATTCTGGTCCTAAACTTTAAATTGTGTTTCGGGTTTCGAGTTTTGGATAAGATGTCAAACATTAGCCATCGTCTTGTTCGAAAGTACATATTTCTTTCCATTTTTGTCAGGTGGTACAAAAATAGCTTTAAAAGTCGAGATGAATCGAGGACCGGGAGACCCGTATAACATTCTTCAACTAAATTTAGAATTGTGTTCCTGGTTCGGTATAACGGTGTTTCGAGTTCTCGTCAGATTTCAAACACAAGCCATTCTCTAGTCTGAAAATACAAATTTTGGTCTATTTTTGTCAAGTAGTACGAAAGTCGCCCGAAAACTCCAAATGAAATCGAGGACTAGGAGACTCTTGTATTCATTTTTGTCCTAGATTTATAACTGTGGTTCGGGTTCCACGTTAAATTTGCCAACATAGCCATCGTCTGGTCCAAAAAATACGAATTTCAGTCAATTTTTTATCAAGTGGTACGAAAATCACCCAAAAATTTCACAATGAAAACCAAGGATCCAGAGACCCTTTATAGCTTTCTTTTCCTAAATTATAATTTGTTTCAGGTTCCGTGTAAGATTTCAACACTAGCCATCGTCTGGTCACAAATACGGATTTAGGTCCATTTTAATCGGGTGGTACGAAAATCGACCAAAAATGCCAGATGAAATTGAGGATCGGAGAGACCCTTATAGCATTCTTCTCCAAAATTAATAACTTTATTTCGGGTTCCGGGTCAAATTTCAAACACTAGCCACTGTTTGGCGGAAAATTTGGATTTCGGTCCATTTTTGTCAGGTGTTACAAAAATCGCCCGAAAGGTCTAGATGAAATCGAGGACTGAGAGATCCTTTACTAGAATTCTTCTCTTAAATTTATAACTTTGTTTGGGGTTTGGCGTCAGATTTCAAATACTAGCCATTGTCTGTTTCGAAAATACGGACTTTGGTCCATTTTTGAAATCGGGCGAAAAGTCTTGATGAAATCGAGGACCGGGAGACCTTTGTAGCATTCTTCTCCTACATTTACAACTATGTTTCGGGTTCCATGTTTGATTTCAAAAACTAGCCATCGTTTGGTCTGAAAATACGGATTTTGGTCCATTTTATCTGGTGGTATGAAAATCGCCCGAAAAGTCCAGATGAAATTCAGGACAGAGAGACCATTATATCATTCTTCTTCTAAATTTATAATCGTGTTTCTGGTTCTGCGTCAAATTTCAATTACTAGCCATAGTATGGTTCGAAAATACGGATTTCGAACCATTTTTCTCGGGTGGTACGATAATTGCCCGAAAAGTCTAAATGAAATCGAGGACCTATAATTGTGTTTTGGGTTCCACGACTAATTACAAACACTAGCCATTGTCTGGTCCGAAAATACCGATTTCGATCCGTTTTTGAACGGTGGTACGAAAATTGCCCGAAATGTCCAAATGAAATCGAGGAGTCGGAGACCCTTAAAGCATTCTTCTCCTAAATTTATAACTATGTTTCGGGTTTCGTTCAAATTTCAATCACTAGCCATCGTCTAAACCCGATATCCTAAACTCTAATCCCTAAACTTGATTTCTTTGACCCTAAAACATGGTTTTTTAAACCCTTACACATCCTAACACACTAAAACCTAATAAAATAGAGTTGAGAATTAAAGATGTTAATTATTACTTAATTTTCACAACTCTATTTTACTATATGTTATTATTATCTTCGTTATGAATTAAAAACTATAAAACAAAAAGAGTTATCAGATAAACTAATAATTACATATTTATTTGACAACTCTATTTATTATATGTTATTAGTATTTTCGTTTTGTATTTGTTTTTCATAACAAAGATAATTATAATATATAATAAATTTTTAAATAAAAGTAATAATTACATCTTTATTCGACAGCAATATTTTATTTTATGTTATTATTATCTTTGTTTTGGAGTCATATTTTACAATGAAGATAACCCCAAATGCTAAACCTCGAACCTCAAAGCCAAAACCCTAAATTATGTACCTAAACCCTAAACCTTATACGCTAAACCCAAAAACCTGAATCCTAAACTCTAAACCCTAATCACTAAATGTGATTTTTTTTAAACCCTAAACTGGATATTTTAAACCCTATTATGTTCGTTTTGTAGTTGTACTAAATAACGAAAATAATAATAACAAAATAACAAAATTGAGTTGTAAAATAATATGTAAATTATTACTTTATTTGACAACTCTATTTATTATATGTTATTATTATCTTTGTAATGAAGTAAAACTATAAACGAAGATAATAATATAATTAAATAAAAATAGAGTTATCAAATAATGTAATAATTAAATATTATTTGATAACTCTATTTATTATATGTTATTATCATCTTTGTTTTGTATTTGCTTTTCATAACGAAGATAATAATAACATACCGAAAAAATTTATTTTCAAATAAAGTAATGATTATATCTTTATTTGACAAATTTGTTTTATTCTATGTTATTATTATCTTTGTTTTGTAGTCATTCTTCACAATTAAGATAACTCTTAATACTAAACCCTAAAGCTTAAGGCCAAAACTCTAAATCCTAAACCTTAAATCTAAACCCTAAACCCTAAACTTTTAACCTTGATTTATGAATCCTATACCCGAAACCCTCCTAAACTCTAAACCCTAATCCCTAAACGTGATTTTTGAAACACTAAACTTGATTTTTTGTAAACCCTAAATAGGCTAACACACAAAAACCTAATAAAATATATAGTTGTCAAATAGATATATAATTATTACTTTATTTTACAATTGTGTTTATTATATGTTATTATTATATTTGTATGAAGTAAAACTATTAAAACGAAGATAATAAATAACATATAATAAATTAGAGCTGTCAAATAAAGTAATAATTACATATTTATTTGATAACTCTATTTTATTATATGTTACTACAATATTCGTTATGAAGTCAAACTATGAAATTAAGATTATAATAACATATAATAAAATAGAATTATCCAATAAAGTAATTATTAATATTTATTTGAGAACTCTATTTTATTATACGTTATTATTATCTTCATTTTGTAGTTTTAATAAATGACGAAAATAATAATAACATATAACAAAATTTAGTTGTAAAATAAATATGTAATTATTACTTTATCTAGCAAATCTATTCTACTATAAAACGAAGATAATAGTTACATTTAATAAAATAGAGTTGTCAAATAATGTAATAATTAACTATGTAGTAGACAACTCTATTTTATTAAATGTTCTTATTATCTTCATTTTGTAGTTGTACTTAATAGCTAAAATAATAAAATGATATAACAAAATTGAGTTGTCAAATAAAAATGTAATTATTACTTTATTTGACAACTCTATTTTATTATATGTTATTATTATATTTGTTATTATATATTTGTTTGACAACTCTATTTTATTATATGTGATTATTATCTTTGTTATGAAGTAGAACCATATAATGAAGTTAATAATAACATATAATAAAATAGAGTTGTCAAATAAATATGTAATTATTAGTTTATTTGACAGCTCTATTCGTTTTATAGTTTTAATTCATAACAAAGATAATAATAACATATAGTAAAATAGAGTTGTGAAATAAAGTAATAATTACATCTTTAATTGACAACTCTATTTTATTTGTTTTTAGTGTGTTTGGATGTTTAGGGTTTAAGATATAATGTTTAGGGATTAGAGTTTAGGATTTCGGGTTTAGACGATGGCTAGTGATTGAAATTTGACGTTGAACCCGAAACACCTTTATACGTTTAGGAGAAGAATGCTCTAAGGGTCTTCGGCTCCTCGATTTCAATTGGACATTTCGAGCAATTTTCGTACCACCGTACAATAACGGATCGAAATCCTTATTTTTCGGACCTGCAATGGCTAGTGCTTGAAATCTGTCGTGGAACCCAAAACACAGTTATATTTTTAGGAGAAGAATGTTATAAGGATATCTAGATCCTCGATTTCATCTGGACCTTTCGGACAATTATTGTACCACCCGAGAAAAGTGGATCGAAATCCGTATATTCGAACCATACAATGGCTAGTATTTGAAATTTGATGCGGAACCGGGAATACGGATATAAGGGTCTCCCGATGCTGGATTTCATCTAGACTTTTCGGGTGATTTTCATACCACCCGACAAAATAGACCAAAATCCGTATTTTCATACCAAACGATGGCTAGTTTTGGAAATCAAACGTGGAACCTGAAACACCGTTATAAATGTAGGAGAAGAATGCTGCAAGGGTCTCCCGTTCCTCGATTTTATCTGGACTTTTCGAGCAATTTTCGTGCCACCAGACAAAACTAGACAGAAATTCATATTTTTGAAACAAACGATGGCTAGTATTTGAATTTTGACGCCAAACCCCAAAAAAAGTTATAAATTTGGGAGAAGAATGCTATAAGGGTCTCTCGATCCTCGATTTCATCTAGACCTTTCGGGCGATTTTTGTAGCACCCGACATAAATGGAACGAAATCCATATTTTCCTACAAAACAGTGGCTAGTGTTTGAAATCTGACACTGAACCCAAAACACAATTATAAATTTAGGAGAATAATGCTATAAGGGTCTCTTGATCCTCGATTTCATTTGGAATTTTGGCTGATTTTCGTACCACCTGATTAAAATTGACCTAAATTCGTATTTTGGGACCAAACGATGGCTAGTGTTTGAAATCATACACGGATCCTGAAACACAATTATAAATTTAGGAAAAGAAAGCTATAAGGGTCTTCGGATCTTGGGTTTCATATGGACTTTTTGGGTGATTTTCGTACCCCCCGATAAAAATTGATCGAAATTCGTAATTTTGGACCAGGCAATGGCTAGTGGTGGAAATTTAACGTGGAGCCCGAACCACAATTATAAATCTAGGACAAAAATGCTACAAGAGTCTCCTAGTCGTCGATTTCATTTGGAGTTTTCGGGCGATTTTCGTATCACTTGACAAAAATGGACTCAAATTCGTATACTCAGACTAGACAATGGCTAGTGTTTGAAAACTGACGAGAACTCAAAACACCGTTATACCGAACCCAAAACACAATTATAAATTTATTTGAAGAATGTTGTAGGGGTCTCCCGATCCTCGATTCATCTTGACTTTTAAAGGTATTTTTGAACCACCTAACAAAAATGGAAGGAAATCTGTATTTTCGAACAAGATGATGGCTAATGTTTGAAATCTTATTCGAAACTCGAAACTCGAAACCCGAAATACAATTTAAAGTTTAGGACTAGAATGATATAAGGGTCTCCCTGTTCTCGATTTCATCTAGACCATTCATGCAATTTTCGTACCACCCGAAAATAATGGACTGAAATTCGTATTTTCATACCAAACGATGGCTAGTATTTGAAATCTGACCCGAAATACAATTTATAAATTTAGGAGAAGAATGCTAAAAGAGTCTCCCGGTCCTCGATTTCATAAGGACTTTTTAGGCGATTTCCGTTCCACCTGACAAAAATGGAATGAAATCCATATTTTCAGACTTAACGATGGCTAATGTTGGAATTCTGATGCGGAACCAAAAACACATCTGGACTTTTCAGGCAATTTTTGTCCCACCAAACAAAAATGGGTATAAATTCGTTTTTTTAGAACAGACGATGGCTAGTGTTTGAAATCTGCACCAGACCCAAAGCATAAGTATTAATTTAGTTAAAGAATGTTATAAAGGTCTCCCAGTCCTCGATTTCAACAAGACATTTCCATCAATTTTCATACCACCCGTCAAAAATGGAGAATGCTATAAGGATCTCTCGTTCCTTGAATTCATCTGAACGTTTTGGGCAATTTTCGTACTACCCGACAAAAATGGACCAAAATTCGTATTTACGAACAAGACAATGGATAATGTTTAAAATCTAACGCGAAACCCAAAAAATAGTTGTAAATTTAGGAAAAAAAATGCTATAAGGGTCTCCCAGTCCTTGATTTCAACTAGACTTTTCGGGTGATTTTTGTACCACAAGACGAAAATTGACCAAAATCCGTATAAGGGTCTCATGGTCCTCGATTTCATCTGGACTTTTCATGCGATTTACGTACCACCCGACAAAATGGACCAAAATCTGTATTTTCGAACCATACAATGGCTAGTGTTTGAAATTTGATGTGGAACATGAAACACAATTATAAATTTAGCAGTAGAATTCTATAAGGGTCGTTCGGTCCTCGATTTCATCTGGACTTTTCGAGCGATTTTCGCACCACCTGAAGAAAATGGACTGAAATCCGAATTTTGGGATCTGACGATGGCTTTTGATAGAAATTGGATGCGGAACCAAAAACACAATTTTAAATTCAGGAAAAGAATACTACAAGGGTCTCCCAGTCTTCGATTTCATTTGCACTTTTCAGGCGATTTTCGTCCTACCAGACAAAAAAAGACAAAATCCGTATTTTTTGGATTATATGATGGCTAGAGTTTGAAATGTGACACGAAACATGAAACACTATTATAATTTAGGAAATCAATTGTATAAGGGACTCCGGGTCCTCGATTTGATTTGGACTTTTTGGGAAATTTTCGTACCACTCAACAAAAATGGGTCAAAATCCAAATTTTAGTGCCAAACGATGGCTAGTAATTGAAATCTGACGCGGAACTCAAAACACTGTTATAAATTTAGGATTAGGATGCTATAATAGTCTCCAGGTCCTCGATTTCATCTGGACTTATCAGGAGAATTTCGTTATTAAGTACAACTACAAAATGAAGATAATAATATCATTTAATAAAAGTAGAGTTGTCAAATAAAGTAATATTTATAAATTTATTTGACAACTCAATTTTGTTTATATGTTATTATAATTTTCGTTATTAAGTACAACTACAAAACGAAGATAATAATAACATTTAACAAAATAGAGTTGTCGAATAAATATGTAATTATTACTTTATTTGAAAACACTATTTTATTATATGTTATTATTATCTTCGTTTCATAGTTATACTTCATAACGAAGATAATGATACATATAATAAAATAGAGTTGTTAATAAACATGTAATAATTAATTTATTTGACAATTCAATTTCTTTATATATTATTTTTGTATTCGTTATTAAGCACAACTACAAAACGATGATAACAATAATATTTAATAAAATAGAGTTGTCTAATAAATATGTAATTATTACTTTATTTGTGTTTCGGGTTCCGCGTCAGATTTAAAAATCATGATGAAATCGAGGACCGGTAGACCCTTATAGCATTCTTCTCCTAAATTTAAAAATGTGTTTCGAGTTTCGCGTTCGATTTTAATCACTAGTCATCATTTGGTCCGAAAATAAGGATTTCATTCCATTTTTGTTTGGTGGTACGAAAATCGCCTGAAATGTCCAGATGAAATCGAAGACCGTGTGACCTTTATAGCATTCTTCTCCTAAATTTATAACTGCATTTTGGGATCCGCATCAAATTTTAAAAAATAGTCATCGTTTGTGCGAAAATACGGATTTCGGTGCATTTTTGTCTAGTGGTACGAAAATCGGTTGAAAAGTCCAGATGATATCGAGGACCGAGAGACTCTTATAGCATTCTTATCCTATATTTATAAATGTGTTTCGGGTTTCAGAATGGATTTCAAACACTAGCCGTCATTTCGTATGAAAATACGGATATCAGTCTATTTTTGTCGGGTGGTACGAAAATCATCCGAAAAGTCCATATTAAATCGAGGACTGGGAGAGCCTTATAACATTCTTCTCTTAAATTTATAACTGTGTTTCGTGTTTCGACTTGGATTTCAAACACTAGCCATCGTTTGGTTTTAAAATACAGATTTCAGTCAATTTTTGTCAGGTGGTACGAAAATCGCCTGAAAAGTCCATATGAAATTGACGACTTGGAGACCCTTGTAGCATTCTTCTCCTAAATGTATAACTGTTTTTGGGTTCCGTGTCAAATTTCAAACACTAGCTATCGTCTAGTTTAAAAATACAGATTTCGATCAATTTTTGTAGGGTAATATGAAAATCGCCCGAAAAGCCAAGATTATATATATCAAGGACTTGGAGACCCTTATAGCATTTTTCTCAAAACTTTACAATTGTGTTCTAGATTCCACGTTAGATTTCAAACATTAGCCATCATTTGGTCTGAAAATACAGATTCGGTCCATATTTTTCGTATGGTACAAAAATCGTTTGAAAAGTCCGGATGAAATCGAGGACCATTAACCCTTATAGCATTCTTCTCTTAAATTTATAATTGTGTTTCAGGTTCTGCGTCAAATTTCAAACATTATCCATTGTCTAGTTCAAAAATACATATTTCGGTCCATTTATGTTGGGTGGTACGAAATCGACCGAAAAGTCTAGATGAAGTCGAGGATTGGGAGACCATTATAGCATTCTTCTACTAAATTTATAAATGTGTTTTGGGTTCTGCGTTAGATTTCAAACACTAGCCTACGTTAGGGCTGAAAATACGAATTTCTGTCCATTTTTGTCGGGTAGTACGAAAATCGCCGGTAGAGTCCAGATATAATCGAGGACAGAGAAACCCATATTGCATTCTTCTACTAAATTTTATAATAGTGTCTCGGGTTCCGCATCAGATTTTAAAAACCAATCATTGTCTGGTACGAAAATACGGATTTCAGATCAGTTTTGTCAGGTGGTAAGAAAATCGGTTGAAAATTCCGAATGATATCGAGGAACGGGAGACTCTTATAACATTCTTTTCCTAAATTAATAACTGTGTTTCGAGTTCTGGGTCAAATTTCAATCACTAGCCATGTCTGGTCCAAAAATACGGATTTCGGTCTTAGTTTGTCGGGTGGTACGAAAATCGCCTGAAAAGTCCAGATGAAATCGAGGACCGGAAAGACCCTTATAGCAATCTTCTCCTTAATTTATAATTTTGTTTCGAGTTCCGTGTCAGATTTCAAACACTAGCCATCGTCTAGACCAAAAATTTGATTTTTGATCCATTTTTATCAGGTGGTGCGAAAATCACTTGAATAGTCCAGATGAAATCAAGGACCCGAGGACCCTTATAGCATTCTTTTCCTAACTTTAAAATTGTGTTTCAGGGTTCGTTGTCAGATTTCAAACACTTGCCATCATTTGATCCGAAATACGAATTTCAGTCCATTTTTGTTGTGTGGTACCAAAATCTTCTGAAAAGTCCAGATGAAATCTAGGACCTGGAGACCCTTATAGAAGTCTTCTCCAAAATTTATAATTGTGTTTCGGGTTAGGCGTTAAATTTCACACACAAGCCATTGTGTAGTTTAAAAATATGAATTTCAGACTATTTTTGTGGGGTGGTACCAAAATGGACCGAAAAGTCCAGATGAAATCAAGGATCGAGAGACCCTTATAGCATTTTTCTACTAAATTTATAAATGTGTGTGGGATATGCGTCAAATTTTAAACACTAGTGGTCATGTGGGATAAAAATACGGATTTCGGTCCATTTTTGTCGGGTGGTACGAAAATCGCCCGAAAAGTCGATATGAAATCGAGGACCGGGAGAGCCTTATGGCCTTCTTCTACTAACTTTATTATTGTGTTTCAGGTTTGGCGTCAGATTTACAACACTAGCCATCGTCTGGTATGATAATACAAATTTCAATCAATTTTTGTCGGGTGGTACGAAAATCGCCTGAAAAGTCTAGATGAAATCGAGGACCGGGAAACCTATTTAACATTCTTAACCTAAATTTATAACGATTTTTGGGTTCGGTGTCAGATTTCCAAAACTAGCCATCGTCTTGTCCGAAAATACGGTTTTCCAGAACTGGGAGACCCATATAGTATTCTTCTCCTAAATTTATAATTGTATCTCGGTGTCCGCGTCAGATTTCAAACACTAGCTCTTGAACCTGAAACACAGTTTTAAATTTAGTTGAAGAATACTATTGGGGTCTTCTGGTCCTTGATTTCCTAAAGACTTTTCCATCGATTTTCGTACCACCCGACAAAAATGCACCGAAATATGTATTTTTGAACCATACGTTAGGTAGTTCTTGAAATCTGATGCGGAACCTGCAATGCATAAATAAGTTTAGGAATAAAATGCTATAAGGGTCTCTCGGTCCTCGATTTCATTTGCAATTTTTGGCCAATTTTCGTACAACCCGACAAAAATGGACCTAAATCGGTATTTTTTTGACGAAACGATTGCTAGTGTTAGAAATTTAACATGAAACCCGTAAAACAATTATAAATTTAGGAGAAATATGTTACAAGGGTCTCCCAGTCCTCGATTTCATCTGGAGTTTTCGGGTTATTTTCCTACCACCTAACAAAAATGGACCGAAATCCATATTTTTGGACTAAACAATGGCTAGTGTTTGATATCTGACGCGAAACTCGAAAGACAATAGTAAATTTAAAAGAGAAGAATGATGTAAGGGTCTCCGAGTCCTCGATTTCATCTGGACTTTTCAAGCGATTTTCGTACCAACCGACAAAAACAGACCAAAATACTTATTTTTGGACAAGACGATGGCTAGTGTTTGAAATCTGAAGCAAAACTTGAAAGACAGTTATAAATTTAAGAGATGAATGCTATAAGGTTCTTTAGGTCCTCGATTTCATCAAGACGTTTCAGGTGATTTTCGTACCACAAGACTAAAATAGACCGAATCCATATTTTCGGACCAGATGATGACTAGTATTTGAAATCTGATGCAGGACCAAAAACAAAGTTATAAATTTACGAGAACGATGCTATATGGTTCTCCCGATCCTCGATTTCATCTCTACGTTTCGGGCGATTTTCATACCACCTTACAAAAATGGACTGATATCCGTATGTTCGGACCATACGATGGCTAACGTCTGAAATCTGACGCGGAACCTGAGATGCAGTTATAAATTTAGGAGAATAATTCTATAAGGGTCTCCTGGTCCTCGATTTCATCTGGAATATTCGACCGATTTTCGTACTGTAGCTAAAAATGAACCTAAATCCGTATTTTGGAATCAGACGATGCCTAGTGTTTGAAATATGATGCGAAACCTAAAACAAAATTATGTATTTAGGAAACGAAACCTATAAGGGTCTCCAGGTCCTCGATTTCATCTTGACTTTTCGGGTGATTTTCATACCACCCGACAAAAATGGACCGAAATCCGCGTTTTCGGACCAGACGACGGCTAGTTTTTGACATCTGACGCGGAACCTGAAACACAGTTATAAATTTAGTAGAAGAATTTCATAAGGGTCTCCCGGTCCTCAATTTCTTCTGGACTTTTTGGCGGATTTTCGTACCACCCGATAAAATGGACCTAAATCTATATTTTGCGACCAGACGATGGCTAGTGTTTGAAATCTGGCGTGGAACCAGAAACATAATTATAAATTAAAGAAAAGAATGCTATAAGGGTCTCCAAATCCTCGAATTCATCTGGACACTTCAGGTGATTTTGTAACACCCGACAAAAATTGACTGAAATCCGTATTTTTGGACCAGACGATGGCTAGTGCTGGAAATTTAACGTGTCACTTGAAACACAATTAAAATTGAGGAGAAAAATTCTACAAAGGTCTCCCAATCCTTGATTTCGTATGGAGTTTTGGGCAACTTTCGTACCATTCTACAAAAAATTGACCGAAATCCATATTTTTGGACCAGACGATGGTTAGTGTTTGAAATCTGACGCGAACTCGAAACACAATTATAAATTTCATCACAACTTTTCTATTGATTGTCTTACGAACTAACAATAATGGAGCAAAATCCGTATTTTTGAACCAGACGATGACTAGTTTTTGAAATCTAACCAGAAATTCGAAACACAATTATAAATTTATGAGAAGAATGCTATAAAGGTCTCCAGGTCCTCGATTTCATTTGGACATTTCATGGGATTGTCTAACCACAAGACAAAAATGGACTGAAATTCGTATTTGTGAATCAAACAATGGCTAGTGCTTGAAATCTGACGCGGAACCCGATACACAATTATAAATTTAGTGGAATAATGCTATAAGGGTCTCTCGATCCTCAATTTCATATGGACTTTTCGGGAAATTTTCGTAAAAAATGGACCAAAATTTATATTTTCGGACTAGACGTTGGTTAATGTTTGAAATCTGAAACGAAACTCGAAACATAGTTTTAAATTTAAGAGAAGAAGGCTATAAGGGTATCTGAGTCTCCTATTTCATTTGGACTTTCCGGGTGATTTTCATACCACTTGGCAAAAATGGACCGAAATCCGTATTTTCGGACCAATCGATGACTAGTATTTGAAATCTGACACGACACCTGAAACAAATTTATAAATTTAGGAGAACAACGCAGTAAAGGTCTCTCGATCCTCGATTTCATCTGGAATTTTTGGAAGATTTTTGTACCACCAAACAAAAATGTACCAAAATTCATATTTTTAAAAGATGATGGCTTGTGTTTGAAATTTAACGCGGAACCCGAAACATAGTTATAAATTTAGGGGAAGAATGCTATAAGGGTCTCTCGGTCCTCGATTTCAACTTGACTTTTCATTTGATTTTCATACTACCCAACAAAAATGGATTGAAATCTGTATTTTCTTACCAGACGATGGCTAGTGTATGAAATTTGACGCATAACCCGAACACATTTATAAATTTAGGAGAATAATACTATAAGGGTCTCTCGGTCGTCGATATCATCTGGACGTTTTGGGTGATTTTCGTACCCCTAAAAAAAAAATAGACCTATATCCGAATTTTCGGACCAAACGATGGCTAGTGTTGGAAATTTGACGCGGAACCCAAAACACGGTTATAACATGGACCGAAATCCGTCTTTTTGGAAAAAAAGATGGACAGTGTTTGAAATTTGTACCGAACTCGAAACACAAGTATAAATTTAGTTGAAGAATGTTGTAGGGGTCTCTCGGTCCTCGATTCATCTCGACTTTTCAAGCAATTTTCGTACCACCAGAAAAAAATGGAATAAAATTCGTACCACCCAGAAAAAATGTACCGAGTTTGGTATTTTCTTACCAAACGATGGCTAGTATTTGTAATCTAACACGGAATTAAATTATAAATTTAGGAGAAGCATGCTAAAAGTGTCTCCCGCACCTCATTTTAATCTAGACTTTTTGGGCGATTTTCGTACGACCTGACAAAAATGGACTAAAATCCGTAACATAAAATAAAATACATATGTCAAATAAATATGTAATTATTCCTTTATTTGACCACTCTAATTTAATTTATGTTATTATTATCTAAGTTTTATAGTTTTACATTATAACGAATATAATAATAACATATAAAAAAATAGAATTGTCAAATAAAGTAATAACTACATATTTATTTTATTAGGGTTTAGTGTGTAAGGGTGTTTCAGGTTTAAAAAATAATGTTTAGGATTTAAGAAATCACGTTTAGGGGTTAAGGTTTTGAGTTTAGGGTTTTGAGTTTAGTGTTTAGGGTTTAAGGTTTATGGTTTAACTTTAGGAATTAGGGTTTAAGGTTTTGGGTTTGAGGTTCGGGGTTTAGTATAAAGGGATATCCTTATGTAAAACAAATACAAAACGAAGATAATAATAACATTTCATAAAATAGAGTTGTCAAATAAATATGTAATAACGAATAAAATAAGAACATTAAAACAAATAGAGTTGTCAAATAAAGTAATAATTGCATAATTATTTGACAACTCAATTTTGTTATATTTTATTATTATTTTCGTTTTATAGTTTTACTTTATAACGAAGATAATAATAACATATAACAAAAAAGAGTGCAAAATAAAATAATAATTACATATTTATTTGACAACTCAATTTTGTTATTTGTTATTATTAACTTCGTTTTATAGTTTTACTTCATAACAAACATAATAATAACATATAATAAAATCGAATTTAACAAATAAATATGTAATTATTTTGTTATTAGAGAACTCTATTTTATTATATGTTATTATTATCTTCGTTATGAAGAACAACAATATAATGAAGATAATAATAACATATAATAAAATAGAGTTGTAGAATAAAGTAGTAATTACATATTTATTTGACAACACTATTTTATTATATGTTATTACTATTTTCATTATTGAGTCAAACTCTAAAAGGAAGATAATAATAACATACGAGAAAATGAAATTATCAAATAAGGCAATAATTACATATTTATTTGACAACTCTATTTTATTATACGTTACTATTATTATCTTCGTTTTGTAGTTGTACTATATAACGAAAATAATAACAAAATTGAGTTATTATTATATGTTATTATTATCTTCGTTGTGAAATAAAACTATAAAATGAATATAATAATAACATTAAATAAAATAGAGTTGTCAATAATGTAACAATTAAATATTTAATTAACAACACTATTTTCTTATATGTTATTATTTTTTTCATTTTGTATTTATTTTACACCTCAATTTTTTTATTTGTTATTATTATTTTCGTTATTTAGTACAACTACAAAACGATAATAGTAAAAACATATAAGAAAATTGAGTTGTCAAATAAAAATGTAACTATTATTTTATTTGACAACTCTATTTTGTTATATGTTATTATTATCTTCGTTATGACGTAGAACTATAAAATGAAGATAAAAATAACATAGAACAAAATGGAGTAGTCAAATAAACAAATAATTATATATTTTATTTGACAACTCTATTTTATTATATGTTATTATTATCTTCTTTATGAACTAAAACTATAAAACAAAGAAAAAAACAATATATAACAAAATAGAGTTGTCAAATTAATATGATTTGACAAATCTAATTTATTATATGTTTCTATTATCTTCGTTAAGAAGTACAACTACATGACGAAGATAATAGTATCATATAATACAATAGAATTGTCAAATAATGTAATAATTAAATATTTATATGACAATTCGATTTTATTATATGTTATTATTATCTTCGTTTTGTAGTTGTACTAAATAACGAAAATAATAACAACATATAACAAAATTGAGTTGTAAAATAAATAAGTAATTATTATTTTATTTGGCAACTCTATTTTATTATATGTTATTATTATCTTTGTTATAAAGTAAAACTATAAAACGAAGATAATATTAACATATTATAAATTAGAGTTGTCAAATAAAGTAATAATTACATATTTATTTGACAACTCTATTTTATTATATGTTATTACTATCTTCGTTATACAGTCAAACTTTAAAATGAAGATAATAATAACTTATAATAAATAAAATTATCAAACAAAGTAATAATTAACATATTTTATTTGACAACTCTATTTGTATATATATTATTATTATCTTTGTTTTGTAGTTGTACTAAATGGCGAAAATAATAATAAATATATAACAAAATTGATGTATAAAATAAATATCTAATTATTACTTAATTTGACAACTTTATTTTATTATATGTTATTATTATCTTTGTGATGAAGTAAAACTATAAAACGAAGATAATGATAACATATTATAAATTGGAGTTGTCAAATAAAGTAATAATTACATACTTATTTGACAAATCTATTTTATTATATGTTGTTTACTATCTTCGTTATACAGTCAATAATTACATCTGTGGTCCCTTAACTTAATTTCAGGTAATGTTTTAGTCTTTTATCTTTTTTTTTTCCCAATGTAGTCCTTTATTCCTAACAATATCAAATAAAGTATGAAAATATGAGTTTATTTGAAGATTTGCGTTACGAATTTGATGAAATTTGTATTATATTGAAGAATATAATTAATTTTATGAGTTTTGATTAAACTTTTTTTGAATTTTTGTATAAAAAAGGATAACATTATTGAAATTTTAAAACATAAAATATCAAATTCACTTAAAATTAAAATAAAGGACCAAGTCGGGAAAAAAAAAAAAAGATAAAGGACTAAAACGTTACGTGAAATTAAGTTAAAGGACCACAGATATAATTTAGCCTTAATTATATGTTATTACTATCTTCGTTATGTAGTAAAACTTTAAAATGAAGATAATAATAACATATAATAAAATAGAATTATCAAATAAAGTGATAATTACATATTTATTTGACAACTCTATTTGTAGATACGTTAATATTATCTTTGTTTTGTAGTTATACTAAATAGCAAAAATAATAATAACATATAACAAATGGAGTTGTCAAACAATATGTAATTATTACATAAATTGAGAACTCTATTTTATTATATTTTATTATTATCTTTGTTATGAAGTAAAACTATAAAACAAAGATATTAATAACATATTATAAATTACAATTGTCAAATAAAGTAATAATTACATATTTATTTACAACTCTATTTTGTTATTATTTTCGTTTTATAATTTTACATCTTAACGAAGATAATAATAACATATAATAAAATAGAGTGTGAGATAAAATAATAATTAGATATTTATTTGACAACTCCATTTTGTTATTTGTTATTATTAACTTCGTTTTATAGTTTTACTTCATAACGAAAATAATAATAACATATAATAAAATTGAGTTTATCAAATAAATATGTAATTATTTTTTTATTTGACAACTCTATTTTATTATATGTTATTATTATCTTCGTTATATTGTTTTACTTCATAACGAAGATAATAATATCATATAATAAAATAGAGTTGTCAAATAGAGTTATAATTATATATTTATTTGACAACTCTATTTTATTATATCTTATTACTATTTTCGTTATACAGTCAAACTCTAAAATGAAGATAATAATAACATATGAGAAAATAAAATTATCAAATAAAGTAATAATAACCTATTTATTTGACAACTCTATTTTTATTATATGTTATTATTATTATCTTCGTTTTGTAGTTGTACTAAATAAAGAAAATATTAATAACATATAACAAAATTGAGTTATTATTATATGTTATTATTATCTTCGTTGCGACATTAAACAATAAAATGAAGATAATAATAACATTAAATAAAATAGAATTGTCAAATAATGTAACACTTAATTATTTAATTGACAACACTATTTTCTTATATGTTATTATTTTTTTCGTTTTGTATTTATTTTACAACTCGATTTTTTTATATGTTATTACAAAACGAAAATAGTAAAGCATATAAGAAAATTGAGTTGTTAAATAAATTGTAACTATTACTTTATTTGACAACTCTATTTGTTATATGTAATTATTATCTTCGTTATGAACAAAAACTGTAAAACAAATAAAATAAAAATAGAGTTGTTAAATTAATATGTTTATTACTTGATTTGAAAACTCTAATTTATTATATGTTTGTATTATCTTCGTTACGAAGATCAACTACATGACGAAGATAAAAGTATCATATAATAAAATAGAGTTGTCAAATAACGTAATAATTATATATTTGTATGACAACTCGATTTTATTATATGTTATTATTATTTTTGTTTTGTAGTTGTACTAAATAGAAAAAATAATAACAACATATAACAAAATTCAGTTGTAAAATAAATACGTAATTATTACTTTATTTGACAACTCTATTTTATTATATGTTATTATTATCTTTGTTATAAAGTAAAACTATAAAACGAAGATAATAATAACATATTATAAATTGGAGTTGTCAAATAAAGTAATAATTACATATTTATTTGACAAATCTATTTTATTATATGTTGTTACTATCTTCGTTATACAGTCAATAATTACATCTGTGGTCCCTTAACTTAATTTCAGGTAATGTTTTAGTCCTTTATCTTTTTTTTCCCAATGTAGTCCTTTATTCCTAACAATATCAATTAAGTATGAAAATATGAGTTTATTTGAAGATTTGCGTTACGAATTTGATGAAATTTGTATTATATTGAAGAATATAATTAATTTTATGAGTTTTGATTAAACTTTTTTTTGAATTTTTGTATAAAAAAGGATAACATTATTGAAATTTTAAAACATAAAATATCAAATTGTCACTTAAAATTAAAATAAAGGACCAAGTCGGGAAAAAAAAAAAAGATAAAGGACTAAAACGTTACCTGAAATTAAGTTAAAGGACCACGGATATAATTTAGCCTTAATTATATGTTATTACTATCTTCGTTATGTAGTAAAACTTTAAAATGAAGATAATAATAACATATAATAAAATAGAATTATCAAATAAAGTGATAATTACATATTTAGTTGACAACTCTATTTGTAGATACGTTAATATTATCTTTGTTTTGTAGTTATACTAAATAGCAAAAATAATAATAACATATAACAAAATTGAGTTGTCAAAACAATATGTAATTATTACATAATTTGAGAACTCTATTTTATTATATTTTATTATTATCTTTGTTATGAAGTAAAACTATAAAACAAAGATATTAATAACATATTATAAATTACAATTGTCAAATAAAGTAATAATTAATATTTATTTACAACTCTATTTTGTTATTATTTTCGTTTTATAATTTTACATCTTAACGAAGATAATAATAACATATAATATAAATAGAGTATGAGATAAAATAATAATTAGATATTTATTTGACAACTCCATTTTGTTATTTGTTATTATTAACTTCGTTTTGTAGTTTACTTCATAACAAAAATAATAATAACATATAATAAAATTGAGTTTATCAAATAAATATGTAATTTATTTTTTTATTTGACAACTCTATTTTATTATATGTATTATTATCTTCGTTATATTGTTTTACTTCATAACGAAGATAATAATATCATATAATAAAATAGAGTTGTCAAATAGAGTTATAATTATATATTTATTTGACAACTCTATTTTATTATATCTTATTACTATTTTCGTTATACAGTCAAACTCTAAAATGAAGATAATAATAACATATGAGAAAATAAAATTATCAAATAAAGTAATAATAACCTATTTATTTGACAACTCTATTTTATTATATGTTATTATTATTATCTTCGTTTTGTAGTTGTACTAAATAAAGAAAATATTAATAACATATAAAAAAATTGAGTTATTATTATATGTTATTATTATCTTCGTTGCGACATTAAACAATAAAATGAAGATAATAGTAACATTAAAGAAAACAGAATTGTCAAATAAAGTAACACTTAATTATTTAATTGACAACACTATTTTCTTATATGTTATTATTTTTTCGTTTTGTATTTATTTTACAACTCGATTTTTTTATATGTTATTACAAAACGAAAATAGTAAGCATATACGAAAATTGAGTTGTTAAATAAATTGTAACTATTACTTTATTTGACAACTCTATTTGTTATATGTAATTATTATCTTCGTTATGAACAAAACTGTAAAACAAATAAAATAAAAATAGAGTTGTTAAATTAATATGTTTATTACTTGATTTGGAAACTCTAATTTATTATATGTTTGTATTATCTTCGTTACGAAGATCAACTACATGACGAAGATAATAGTATCATATAATAAAATAGAGTTGTCAAATAACGTAATAATTATATATTTGTATGACAACTCGATTTTATTATATGTTATTATTATTTTTTGTTTTTGTAGTTGTACTAAATAGAAAAAATAATAACAACATATAACAAAATTCAGTTGTAAATAAATACGTAATTATTACTTTATTTGACAACTCTATTTTATTATATGTTATTTATTATCTTTGTTATAAAGTAAAACTTAAAACGAAGATAATATAACATATTATAAATTAGAGTTGTCAAATAAAGTAATAATTACATATTTATTTGACAACTCTATTTTATTATATGTTGTTACTATCTTCGTTATACAGTCAAACTTTAAAATGAAGATAATAATAACATATAATAAAATAGAATTATCAAATTAAGAAATAATTACATATTTTATATGACAACTCTATTTTGTATATACATTATTAATATATTCGTTTTGTAGTTATACTAAATAGCGAAAATAGTAATAACAGATAACAAAATGGAGTTGTAAAATAAATATGTAATTATTACTTAATTTGACAACTTTATTTTATTATATGTTATTATTATCTTTGTTATGAAGTAAAACTATAAAACAAAGATAATGGTAACATATTATAAATTAGAGTTGTCAAATAAAGTAATAATTACATATTTATTTGACAACTCTATTTGTATATATGTTATTATTTTCTTCGTTTTGTAGTGGTACTAAATAGCGAAAATAATAATAACATATAACAAAATAGAGTTGTCAAATAAATATGTAATTATTATTTAATTTTACAACTCTATTTTATTTGATGTTATTATTATCTTTGTTATGAAGTAAAACTATAAAACGAAGATAATAATAACATATTATAAATTAGCGTTGTCAAATAAAGTAATAATTACATATTTATTTGACAACTCTATTTTATTATAGGCTAAATTACATTTGTGGTCCTTTAACTTACTTTCAGGTAACGTTTTAGTCCTTTATCTTCTTTTTTTTTCCCGATTTAGTCCTTTATTCCTAAAAATATCAAATAAAGTATGAAAAATATGAGTTTATTTTGAAGATTTTTGTTCAAATTTGATGAAATTTGTATTATATTGAAGAATATAATTAATTTTATGAGTTTTGATTGAATTTTTTTTTGAATTTTTGTATAAAAAAGGATATCATTGTTGAAATTTTTAAAACATAAAAATATAAAATTGTCACTTAAAATTAAAATAAAGGACCAAGTCGGAAAAAAAAAAAGATAAAGGACTAAAACGTTACCTGAAATTAAGTTAAAGAACACGAATGTAATTTAGCCTTTATTATATGTTTTACTATCTTTGTTATGCAGTCAAACTTTAAAAATGAAGATAATAATAACAATAATAAAAATAATTATCAATAAAGTAATAATTACATATTTATTTTATAACTCTCTATTTGTATATACGTTATTATTATCTTCGTTTTGTAGTTGTACTAAATAGCGAAAATAATAATAACATATAACAAAATTGAGTTGTAAATAAATATGTAATTATTATTTAATTTGACAACTCTATTTTATTATATGTTATTTATTATCTTCGTTTTGAAGTAAAACTATAAAACAAAGATAATAACAATATTTAATAAAATAAATGTTCTTATTATTTTCGTTTTGTAGTTGTACTTAATAACCAAAATATAAAAACATATAATAAAATATTGTTGTAAAATAAAAATATAATTTTTACTTTATTTGACAACTCTATTTTATTATCTGTTATTATTATCTTCCTTATTACATATTTGTTTGACAACTCTATTTTATTATATCTGATTGTTATCTTCGTTTTATAGCAATTAGATATTTAGTTGACAACTCCATTGTATTTTATCTTATTATTATATTTGTTTTGTATATGTATTTGACCGTTATAATTACATCTTTAACCTGAATCCCTAAACGTTTAACCTTGAATCCAGAACCCTAAACCCGAAATCCTGATCCCTAAACTTTAAAACCTAATCCCTAAACGTGAATTCTGAAACCCTAAACATGATATTTTAAACCCTAAACACTCTAACACACTACACCCTAATAAAATAAAGTTGTCAAAAAAATATAATTATTACTTTATTTTAAAACTCTAGTTTAATTATACGTTTTATTATATTTGTTATAAAGTAAATCTATATAATGAAGATAATAATAACCTAAAATAAAATAGAGTTGTTAATTAAAGTAATAATTACAAATTTATTTGACAACTTTATTTTATTATATATTATTCTTTTCTTCGTTGTGAAGTAAAACTATAAAACGAAGATAATAATAACATATAAAATAGTGATTGAACTCTGACGCGGAACCCACAACATAGTTATAAATTTAGGAAAAGAATGCTCTTAGGGTCTCCGCATCCTCGATTTCATTCGGACTTTTTGGGCGATTTTCGTATTACCGGACAAAAACGGTTCAAAATTCTTATGTTCAGAACAGACAATGGCTAGTGTTTCAAATATGTCGTGGAACCCAAAACACAGTTATAGAAAAAGGAGAAGAATGCTATAAGGGTGTCCCGATCCTCGATTTCATTTAGACTTTTCAGGAAATTATCGTACCAACCACGAAAAAAGGATCGTAAACCGTATTTTCGGACCAAACGATGACTAGTGTTTGAAATCTGACGCAGAACTCAAAACACAGTTATAAGAAGAATGCTAGAAGGGTCTCCCAATCCTAAAATTCATCTAGACGTTTCGGGCGATTTTCATACCACCCGACAAAAATGGACTAATATCCGTAATTTCAGACAAGACGATGCCTAGTGTTTCAAATCTGACCCGAAACCCGAAACACAATTATAAATTTAGGAGAAAAATGCTATAAGGGTCTCCCGGTCCTCGATTTTATTTGGATTTTTCGGGCAATTTTTTGTTCAACCCGACAAAAATAGACATCAATTCGTATTTTTGGACAAGTCGATGGCTTGTGTTTGAAATTTGACCCGAAATCCAAAATACAGTTATAAATTTAAGAAAAAAATGTTATAAGGCGCTGCTTGTCCTTGATTTAATATGGACTTTTCGGACCAGACGATGGCTAGTGTTTGAAAAACGACCCGAAACCCAAAACACATTTATAAATGTAGGAGAAGAATGCTACAAGGATCTCCTAGTCCTCAATTTCATCTGGACGTTTCGGGCGATTTTCGTACCCCCAGACAAAAATGGACCAAAATCTGTATTCTCGGAATAGACAAGAATGCTATAAGGGTCTCACGGTCCTCGATTTCATCTAGACTTTTCGGGAAATTTTTGTAGCACCCGACAAAAATGGACCGAAATACAGTTATAAATTTAGGAGAAGAAAGTTACAATGGTATCTACATCCTCGATTTCATCTGTATTTTTCGGGGGATTTTTGTACCACCGAGACAAAAATGTACTGAAATTCGTATTTTTGGACCAGACGATGGCTAGTGTTTAAAATCTGTTGTGGAGCCTGAAACACAGTTATAAATTTAGGAGAAGAATGCTTTAAGGTTTTATCGATCCTCGATTTCATATGATATTTTTTGGCGATTTTTGTTCCACTCGAAAAAAATATATCGCAATTCGTATTTTCGGACTACACGATGACTAGTATTTGAAATCTGACACGAAACCAGAAAGAAAGTTATAAATTTATCCCAATCCTCGATTTTATCTGGTCTTTTATGAGGTTTTTCGTACCACCAGACAAAAATGAATCGAAATTCATATTTTTGGACCCGACGATGGCTAGTGTTTGAAATCTAATGCGAAACTTGAAACACAATTATAAATTTAGGAGAAGAATTCTATTAGGGTCTCACAATCCTCGATTTCATCTGGCCTGTTTGAGCGATTTTCGTACCACCCGACAAAAATAGACTAAAATTCGTACTTTCGGACTAGATGATGGCTAGTGTTGGAAATCTGACGCGGAACTAAAAACACAACTATAAATTTTGTAGATGAAAACTACAAGGGTATCCCGATCCTCGATTTCATTTGGACAATTGAGACAATTTTTGTCCCACCAGACAAAAATGGACCAAAATCCATATCTTTGGAACAGACGATGGCCAGTGTTTGAGATATGCACTGAACCCGAAACAAAGTTATAAATTTAGTTGAAGAATGTTATAAGGGTCTCCGGTCCGCAATTTATAACAGTGTTTCAGGTTCCGCTTCAGATTTTAATTACTAGCCATTGTTCGGACCTAAAAAATGGATTTTGACCCATTTTTGTGGAGTTGTACGAAAATCACCCGAAAAGTCCAAATCAAATCGAGGACCCGGAGACCCTTATACAATTCTTTTTCCTAAATTTTAATTGTGTTTCATGTTTCACGTCAGATTTCAAACTCTAGTCATTGTATAATCCAAAAATACGGATTTCGGTCCATTTTTGTCTGGTGGGATTAAAATCGCCTAAAAAGTCCAAATGAAATCGAGGACCGGGAGACCCTCGTAGTATTCTTTTCCTAAATTTATAACTGTGTTTTTGATTCAGCGTCCGATTTCCATCACTAGCAACATTAGATCCGAAAATACGGATTTTAGTCCATTTTTGTCGGGTGGTACGAAAATCGCCCGAAAAGTCCAAATGAAATCGAGGACCGAGAGACCCTTAATGAATTTTTCTGCTAAATTTATAAATGTGTTTCATATTGGGTGGTACGAAAATCGCCCGAAAAGTTCATTTTTGTCGGGTGGTACGTAAATCTCATGAAAAGTCCAGATAAATCGAGGATCGGGAGACACTTATAGCATTCTTCTGCTAAATTTATAACTGTGTTTTGAGATTTGTGTCAAAGTTCAAGCACTAGCCATCGTCTAATCCAAAAATACGGATTTCGGTCTATTTTAGTCTGGTGGTACGAAAATCCCCGAAAAATCCCAGTTGAAATCAAGGACCAGGATACACTTATAGCATTCTTGTCCTCAAATTTAGGTCCATTTTTCTCTAGTGGTATGAAAATGGCCCAAAAATTTCATATAAAATCAAGGAACGGGAGATCCTTATAGCATTCTTCTCATAAATTTATAATTGTGTTTCGGGTTCCGCGTCAGATTTCAAACACTAACCATCGTCTAGTCCGAAAATATGGATTTTATTCAATTTTGCGCGTGGTTCGAAATTTTCCTGGACAATCTGTAACGCCTAGTTACGTGAGTATAAAAACTAAGATAATAATGGAAAAATTTCAAAATTATATAAGAGAATAAGGTACTGTAATAAATAATGGATTGTTCGAAAGAAGTAATGTTATGAAATCTCAAAATAAATCCTTACAACTGAAAAATCTTTAATATTTAAAATATCAAAAACTGGGCAAATAATATCTAATCCTGAAATAAAGTACGATGTAGACACTATGTCTACTTATTCTTGATCTACTAACCTAATTGAAGGAGGTCACTCTTCTCAAGGGAGGTAGGACTTCTCGACTCTCGACATCCCCAACGGTCTCAGTATCTGAAAACAACACTTTAATGAGATACTAAATCCCAGTGAATAATACATACAAGTGTTGTTCTCAGCCGGAGCGGTAACCGGAAAAAGTCGATCATGGCACCCGCCTTTATCCAAAAATAATCTTTAGGACTATTAATGATATAACTAAGATTTCTCTATAATAACCAACTACTTCCAATAATTAATTAAAAACTCATCAAATAAATTAACGATAATCCACATCTATTATAATCGGATAATTCCAATATACACATTTATTCCACAAAAATAATCAATTAATTCAATGATGGGGATATACTACTTCTGCAAAGTGAGTATTATGTAATCATGTGGAGCACCAGCTCATCCTGTGTTGGGTACAAGACTCATCTGTGTGGAGTTTAAACCTCATCTCTTTGTGAAGTTTGATACTCATCCATGTGGAGTTTAAACCTCATCTCTTTGTGAAGTTTAAAACCCATCAATATGTGGGGTCCAAGACCCATCCATGTGGAGTTTAAACCTCATCTCTTTGTGAAGTTTAATACTCATCTATAGGTGGAGTTTAAACCTCATCTCTTTGTGAAGTTTAAAACTCATCCCGGTGGAGTTTAAACCACATCTCTTTGTGAAGTTTAATACTCATCTATAGATGGAGTTTAAACCTCATCTCTTTGTGAAGTTTAAAACCCATCAATATGTGGGGTCCAAGACCCATCCATGTGGAGTTTAAACCTCATCTCTTTGTGAAGTTTAAAACTCATCAATATGTGGGGTCCAAGACCCATCCATGTGGAGTTTAAACTTCATCTCTTTGTGAAGTTTAATACTCATCCAGGTGGAGTTTAAACCTCATCTCTTTGTGAAGTTTAAAACTCATCAATAGGTGGGGGGTACAAGACCAATCTCCAACAAACACAATCAAAATTATTCATAATCTTAACAATCATATTCGCAAAATCATATTTATGACATAATATTTCATTTGAATATATAATAACAATGATCATTCAAGAAAATATAATAAAACAATATTTTTAAAGAATATATATCTCTCAAACACATGCAATCCAAATAATTCATATTTCAACAATTATATTTGAAAAATCATATTTATAATCTACTATTTCATTTGAATATATGGTAACAATGATCGTTCAAGAAAATATAATAACACAGTCTTGTTAAAGGATATATATCTCTCAAACACATGCAATCCAAATAATTCATATTTTAAGAATTATATTCGTGAAATCATATTTATAATATAATATTTCATTTGAATATATAATAACAACAGTCATTCAAGAAAATATAATAAAACAATCTTTCTAAAGAATATATATTCAAACAATCATCAAAATGGTAATTTAACAAACGATAATAAATAAATCAATTTATAATCTATTATTACAATTCATAAATCACAATTTTAATAGAGTTAGGTTCTCGACAAAAATATATTTTTAGAAGAAAATACCATTCAAAATACTTAACTCCTTTTCCATTCTAAATTTCCAAAATAAATGTACCATGAAAGTTTAAATGGTGTGATTACTCACCTCTTGAAGTGTTCTTGATATGTTGTTTGCTAATCACCGTTACCACATCGACAAAGTACTCTCGCTTCTCTTTATTTAGGTATACTTCTATCTTTTTAGATTTATCTTTCTTCTTTTTTTTTTTTTTCTTCTATCTGCATGTTATTCTTTATAATTGTGTATATATATATATATATATATATATTTCTGCTAAGGGACACATCCAAATTCATGTCTCTAAATTCTTCTAATAGGTTTGTCTCTTTTACCATCATACAAGCCACATGTAAGGATTTTCTACTGAGAGCATCAGCCACTACATTCGCTTTCCCAGGGTGATATTTCAACTCAAAGTCATTGTCCTTAAGAAACTCCATCCACCTTCTTTGTCTCATATTTAATTCCTTTTGATCAAACAAATACTTAAGGCCCTTATGATCACCAAAAACCTCAAATTTTGCTCCATATAAGTAATGCCTCCAAATCTTAAGAGCAAAGACTACAACTGCTAATTCAAGATCGTGGGTCGGATAATTAGCCTCGTGTGACCTAAGTTGTCTAGATGCATATGCTAGCACTTTTCCTTCTTGCATTAAAACACATTCTAAACTATTTTTAGAGGCGTCACAATAAACAACAAACTTCATGGATGGATCTGGTATAACTAAAACAGGTGCTGAAATTAATCTTCCTTTAAGCACTTGGAAATTATCCTCGCATTCTTGGTCCCGCACAAAAGTTTTCCCTTTTCTAGTCAACTTTGTGAGAGGTAAGGCTAGACTGGAAAAACCCCTTTATAAATTTCCTATAATAACCCGTTAATCCTAAGAAACTTCTTATTTTAGTCACTGATTTAGGTTGGGGCCAACTTAATATTGCATCTACCTTATTAGAGTCAACTGTTACTCCTTTACTAGAGATGGTATGTCCTAAAAACTTCACCTCATCAAGCCAAAACTCACATTTCTCAGGTTTTGCATACAATTTATTATCTCTCAAAACTAGCAACACCATCCTCACGTGTTTCTCATGGTCGCCCATGCTCTTGAGTATATTAGAATATCATCTATGAACACTACCACAAACTTATCTAAGAAAGGTCTAAAAATTTGATTCATATAATCCATGAAAATAGCAAGGGCATTGGTAACTCCAAAAGGCATAACTACATACTCATAATTTCCATATCTTGTCCTAAAAGCTATTTTAGGAATGTCTCCACTCTTGACTCTAGTTTGATGATACCCAGACCTCAAATCTATCTTAGAAAATACTGAAGCTCCCCTCAATTGATCTTAGAGGTCATCTATCCTACGCAAGGGATTTTTGTTCTTGATGGTAACTTGATCCAATTTTCTATAGTCTACAACCAACCTCATAGTCTTACTAGCTGGAGCTTGTGTTTACTTGTCCTTTGAAATTATGGGTAAAGGGTGTAGATTCTTATGAAATTTATAGCCTTTACTATAGAATTTCTTTCCACCAGAGATAAACTTTTCCTTCGGTTTCTCAGCTTTTGGTGCTTGCATCTTTTTCTCAACCACCCTAGACTTGTTTACCATGGTGGGGTAGTCACAAATCCTTAGAATTCCAATTAAAGCTTTGTAGCTTAGACTTAAGTCCTTACTCAAATTTGATCGCCTTCCACTCGTCTTGCGGATTGTTCCTAAGATAATAAGAGTATCTTGATGTAGATTCAAAATTTGGTGGCCTACTCTACAACTGAAATATCTCCATGACGAATATGAATAAAATTTATTTCCTATTGAATACGAACATTGTGGAGAATATACTTCTCTAGAAATAACTTCTTAAACCTATCCCTAGTAAAAGAAACTCGTTTTATCAGCAGACTTCGTCTAATACAAATCCACCAATGCTCAACATCAGACTCTGACATATAAATGGCGAGGCCCACTTTGTGAGTGTCAACACAATGCATGATGCTAAAGATCTTCTCTAACTTCAAAAACCAGGCTTGTGCTTCGACTGGATCATAACTGACCTCGAAAAGGTGGTGGATTGTTCTTTCAAAATTCAGAAAGTCTAAGATATTGAGGGTCTACGACTGTTACCGATTCGACATTGGGTCCTCTCAAATGAGGGAGAGTCTTCGTCTATTCTCTATGGCTACCGCTATGAAGCAGAAAGCCTTAGCAAGTGCGTCATTCATACCTCGCTTGTTACCTGTCATAAATATGCTCACCACCAATCAAGCATTGGGTTGACCAAGCCCAATATATTAGCATACAAAATGTATGACTATAACGACCAATCCTATAAGCCCAAGTTTTGATTTTTTTTTTATAAAAATTAATAATAAAGTAAAGTAAACACACACGACAGTCCAATCTAGGTTCGAACTGGCTCTGATACCAAAATGTAACGCCTAGTTACGTGAGTATAAAAACTAAGATAATAATGGAAAAATTTCAAAATTATATAAGAGAATAAGGTACTGTAATAAATAATGGATTGTTCGAAAGAAGTAATGTTATGCAATCTCAAAATAAACCCTTACAACTGAAAAATCTTTAATATTTAAAATATCCAAAACTGGGCAAATAATATATAATCCCGAAATAAAGTACGATGTAGACATTATGTCTACTTATTCTTGATTTACTAACCTAATTGAAGGAGGTCACTCTTCTCAAGGGAGGTAGGACTTCTCGACTCTCGACATCCCCAATGGTCTCAGTATCTGAAAACAACACTTTAATGAGATACTAAATCCCAGTGAATAATACACACAATTTTAAAACAAGTGTTGTTCTCAGCCGGAGCGGTAACCGGAAAAAGTCGATCATGGCACCCGCCTTTATCAAAAAATAATCTTTAGGACTATTAATGATATAACTAAGATTTCTCTATAAAAACCAACTACCAGCTAGTGACTAAACATAGGAGATATAACTAAGATTTCTCTATAATAACCAACTACTTCCAATTATTAATTAAACACTCATCAAATAAATTAACGATAATCCACATCTATTATAATCGGTTAATTCCAATATACACATTTATTCCACAAAAATAGTCAATTAATTCAATGATGGGGATATACTACTTCTGCAAAGTGAGTATTATGTAATCATGTGGAGCACCAGCTCATCCAGTTTTGGGTACAAGACTCATCTGTGGGGAGTTTAAACCTCATCTCTTTGTGAAGTTTAATACTCATCCATGTGGAGTTTAAACCTCATCTCTTTGTGAAGTTTAAAACCCATCAATATGTGGGGTCCAAGACCCATCCATGTGGAGTTTAAACCTCATCGCTTTGTGAAGTTTAATACTCATCCAGGTGGAGTTTAAACCTCATTTCTTTGTGAAGTTTAAAACTCATCAATAGGTGGGGTACAAGACCCATCTCCAGCAAACACAATCAAAATCATTCATAATCTTAACAATCATATTCACAAAATCATATTTATGACATAATATTTCATTTGAATATATAATAACAATGATCATTCTAGAAAATATAATAAAACAATCTTTTTAAAGAATATATACCTCTCAAACACAAGCAATCCAAATAATTCATATTTCAACAACTATATTTGAAAAATCATATTTATAATCTACTATTTCATTTGAATATATGGTAACAATGATCATTCAAGAAAATATAATAACACAGTCTTGTTAAAGGATATATATCTCCCAAACACATGCAATCCAAATAATTCATATTTTAACAATTATATTCCTAAAATCATATTATAATATAATACTTCATTTAAATATATAATAACAACAATCATTAAAGAAAATATATAAAACAATCTTTTTAAAGAATACATATTCAAACAATCATCAAAATGGTAATTTAAACAAACAATAATAAATAAATCAATTTATAATCTATTATTACAATTAATAAAAATCACAATTTTTAATAGAGTTAGGTTCTCGAAAAAATATATTTTTAGAAGAAATATCCAATTAAAATACTTACTCTTTTCCATTCTAAATTTCCAAAATAAATGTACCATGAAAGTTTAAAGGGTGTGATTACTCACCTCTTGAAGTGTTCTTGATATGTTGTTTGCTAATCACCGTTACCACAACCACAAAGTACTCCCGCTTCTCTTTATTTAGGTATACTTCTATCTTTTTTAGATTTATTAATTCTTCTCTTTTTTTCTTCTATCCACATGTTATTCTTTGTAATTGTATATATATTATATATATATATATATATATATATATTCTGCTAATAACAAAATTTCCTATATCTCCTATGTTTAGTCACTAGCCGGTAGTTTGTTCCACATAAAGCAAAGCAAAGAATTTGTTTAAAAGAACATATATGTCTTGATTTATTAGTTATGACTACCTATATACATGCTCAAATCCTATTTTGAGGTCATATAGGATGATAATTAATTTTATTAAGTATCTTGCGCATATAGATAATAAATAATAATAATAATAATAATGATATAATAATAATAAATAATAATAATAATAATAATAATAATAATAATAATAATAATTATAATAATAAATAGTAATAATAAATAATAGTAATAATAATAATACTAATAATACAATCATAATAATCTATAAATTAGAATATCTTAAAATTCTAATTATTTTTAATCATTTGATTTAGGATGTTACACAATCCAGATAAAATCGAGGACTAGAAGACCCTTATAGCATTCTTTAACTAAATTCACAATCAGGTTCTGTGCAAATTTCAAACACTAGCCATCGTCATTTCCAAAATTACAGATATTGGTCCATTTTTGTTCGGTGGGACGAAAACCAACTGAAAAGTCAAGATTAAATCAAGGATCGGGAAACCCTTCTAGTATTCTTCTCCTAATCTTATAACTGTGTTTTTGGTTTCACATTAGAATTCCAACACTAGCCTTCGTCAGGTCCAAAAATACGGATTTCAGTCCATTTTTGTCGGGGGGTACGAAAATCGCCTGAAAAGTCCAGATGAAATCGAGGACCGAAGACCCTTATAGAATTATTCTACTAAGTTTATAACTATGTAACAGGTTCCGCGTTAGATTTCAGACACTAGCCATCGTATGGTTCGAAAATACAGATTTTTATCGATTTTAGTTGGGTGGTCCGAAAATACATATTTCAGTCTGATTTTGTCGAAGGGTAAGAAAATTGCCCGAAAAGTCCAGATGAAATCGACTACCGAGAGACCTTTATAGCATTATAATTGTGTTTTTTGTTAGATTTTGTTGGGTGGTACGAAAATCGTCTAAAAAGTGAAGATGAAATCGGGGACCTGAGACCCTTATAGCATTCTTCTCCTAAATTTATAACAGTGTTTCAGGGTCTGCATCACATTTCCAACACTAGCCATTGTCATGTTCAAAAATAAGAATATCGGTTAATTTTTGTCAGGTGGTACGAAAGTCGCCCAAAAAGTCCAGATGATATCGAGGATCGAGAGACCTTTATAGCATTCTTCTTCTAAATTTAAAATTGTGTTTCGGGTTTCGAATTAGATTTCAAACACTAGCCATCGTCTGGTTCGAAAATATGGATTTCGTTCCATTTTTGTCATGTGGAACAGAAACCGCCTGAAAAGTCCATATGAAATCAAGGACCGGGAGACCCTTTTATCATTCTTCTCCTAAATTGATAATTGTATTTTGGGTCAAATTTCAAATACTAGCCATCGTCTGATACGAAAATATGAATTTCGGTCCATTTTTTCGGGGTGATACGAAAATCGCATGAAAGGACTAGATGAAATCGAGAACTGGGAGTCCCTTATATCATTCTGCTCCTAAACTTTAAATTGTGTTTCGTGTTTCGAGTTTCGGTATAACGGTGTTTCGAGTTCTCGTAAGATTCTAAACACTAGCCGTTGTCTTGTTTGAAAATACGAATTTCAGTCCATTTTTGTCAGTTGGTACAAAAAACGCCCGAATACTCCAAATGAAATCAAGGACTGGGATAGATGTTAAATTTCCAATACTAGCCATCGTCTGGTCAAAAAATTGGAATTTCGGTCAATTTTTATCGGGTGGTAGGAAAATAATACGAAAAGTCAAGATGAAACCCAAGATCCAGAGACCCTTATAGCTTTCTATTCCAAAATTTATAATTGTGTTTTAGGTTCCGCGTAAGATTTCAAACACTAGCCATCGTCTGGTCCTAAACTACGGATTTAGGTCCATTTTAATTAGGTGGTACGAAAATCGGCCAAAAATTCCAGATGAAATGATGGATCAGGAGACCCTTATAGCATTCTTCTCCTAAATTTATAATTATTTTTTGGGTTCCGGATCAGATTTCAAACACTAGCAATTGTGTGGTCGGAAAATATGGATTTTGGTCCATTAGATGCCCGAAAGGTCTAGATGAAATCGAGGACCAAGAGACCCTTATAGCTTTTTTCTCCTTAATTTATAACTTTGTTTGGGGTTCGGCATCAGATTTCAAATACCTGCCATCTTCTATTTCGAAAATTTGAGTTTCGGTCCATTTTTGTCTAGTGGTACGAAAATCGCCCGAATAGTCCAGATGAAATCGAGGACCGGGTGACCCTTATAGTATTCTTCTTCTACATTTATAACTTAGTTTCGGGTTCCACGTTTGATTTCAAAAACTAGCCATCGTTTGGTCCGAAAATACAGATTTAGGTCGATTTTGTCGGGTGGTATGAAAATCGCCCGTAACGTCCATATGAAATCCAGGAATGGGAGACCCTTATATCATTCTTCTTTTAAGTTTATAAATGTGTTTCCAATTCCGCGTCAAATCTCAAATACTAGCCATTGTACGGTTCAAAATTTCGAAAATCGATCCATTTTTCTCGGGTGGTACGATAATTGCCCAAAAAGTCCAAATGAAATTGAGGATCGGGAAACCCTTATAACATTCTTCTCCTAAAACTATAACTGTGTTTTTGGTTCCACAACAGATTTCAAATACTAGCCATCGTGTGGTTCGAAAGTACATATTTCGATCCGATTTTGTATGGTGGTACGAAAATCTCCCGAAATGTCCAAATGAAATTGAGGAGTCGAAGACCCTTAGAGCATCTTTCTCCTAAATTTATAACCGTGTTTCAGGCTCCGCGTCAAATTTCAATCATTAGCCATCGTATAAACCTGAAATCCTAAACTCTAATCCCTTAACGTTATTTCTTAAACCCTAAACATGGTTTTTTAAACCCTAAACAACCTAACACACTAAAACCTAAAAAAATATAGTTGGCAATTAAAGATGTAATTATTACTTTATTTCACAAATCAATTTTATTATATGTTATTTTTATCATCCTTAGGAATAGAGTTGTGAAATAATAACCTATAATAAAACAAATTCTCAAATAAAGATGTAATTATAACTTTATTAGAAAATAATATTTTATTATATGTTATTATATCTTCGGTATGAAAACAAATAAAAAATGAAAATAATAATAACATATAATACAATATAGTTGCAATAAATATCTAATTATTTTTTTATTTGAAAACTCTATTTAATTATATGTTATTATTATCTTCGTTTTATTGTTTTACATAATAACAAAGATAATAATAACATATAATAAAAACCATTGTCAAATAACGTAAAAATTACATAAAGTAATATTTACAAATTTATTTGAAAACTTAATTTTGTGATATTTTGTTGTAACTTTAGTTATTAAGTACAACCACAAAACGAAGATAATAATAACATTTAAAAAAATAGAGTTGTGTAATAAATAAGTAAATATTACTTTATTTGATAACTCTATTTTATTATATGTTATTATTATCTTTGTTAAAAAGTACAACTATATAACGAAAATAATAACAACATATAAAAAAGTAGAGCTTCAAATAAAACAATAATTATATATTAATTTGATAGCTCAATTGTGTTATATGTTATTATTATTTTCGTTATTAAGTATAACTATAAAACGAAGATAATAATACCATTTAATAAAGTAGAGTTGTCAAATAAAGTAATATTTATAAATTTATTTGACAACTCAATTTTATTATACGTTATTATAATTTTCGTTATTAAATACAACTACCAAACGAAGATAATAATAAACATTTACAAAATAGAGTTGTCTAATAAGTGTGTAATTATTACTTTATTTGACAAAACTATTTTATTATATGTTATTTTACAACTCTATTTTATTATCTTCATTATTAAGTACAACTACAAACGAAGATAATAATAATATATTTATTAAAATAGAGTTGTCTAATAAATATCTAATTATTACTTAATTTGACAACTCTATTTTATTATATGTTACTATTATCTTCGATATGAAGTATAACTACATTATTGAGAAAATGGAGTACCTGAATATCCTTATAGCATTTGTTTCCTAAATTTATAATTTGTGTTACGTGTTTTAGGTATGATTTCAAATACTAGCCATCGCTGGTTCGAAAAAACGGATTTCCATTCATTTTTATTGGATGGTACGTGTAACAACTCAATTGCTTGTTACCTTATTTTAATAGTATAATGATGCACTACTATTATTACATGAGTGTTAATATGTGTTCAAATTTCTTTAGGTGTGTCTGTGTGTTTGCCTCAGTAATTGATTTAAATCATTAATATTAACTATATTTAACTTACAAAAATAAATAAATAAAAAATATCTATATATATATACATATATATATATACATATATATATAATAATACAAAGAGTGAATTTGTGTTGTTACACTAGTTGTTACCTTTAGCTCTAATAGATGGGATAATAATAGTAATAATAATAATAATAATAATAGTAATAATAATAATAATAATAATAATAATAAATAATAATAATAATAATACTAATAATACAATCATAATAATCTATAAATTAGAATATATTAAAATTCTAATTATTTTTAATCATTTGATTTAGGATGTTACACAATCCAGATAAAATCAAGGACCGGAAGACCCTTATAGCATTCTTTAACTAAATTCATAATTGTTTCAGGTTCTGTGCAAATTTCAAACACTAGCCATCGTCATTTCCAAAACTACAGATATTGGTCCATTTTTGTTCGGTGGGACGAAAACCACCTGAAAAGTCAAGATTAAATCAAGGATCGGGAGACCCTTCTAGTATTCTTCTCCTAATCTTATAACTGTGTTTTTGGTTTCACATTAGAATTCCAACACTAGCCTCGTCAGGTCCAAAAATACGGATTTCAGTCCATTTTTGTCAGGGGGTACGAAAATCGCCTAAAAAGTCCAGATGAAATCGAGGACCGAAGACCCTTATAGAATTATTCTCCTAAGTTTATAACTATGTATCAGGTTCCGCGTTAGATTTCAGACACTAGCCATCGTATGGTCCGAAAATATAGATTTTTTGTCGATTTTTGTCGATTTTTGTGGGGTGGTCCTAAAATACGGATTTCAGTCTAATTTTGTCGAAGGGTACGAAAATTGCCCGAAAAGTCAGATGTAAACGAATACCGAGAGACCCTTATAGCATTATTCTTCTAAATTTATAATTGTGTTTTTGTCAGATTTTGTTGGGTGGTACGAAAATCGTCTAAAAAGTGAAGATGAAATCAGGGACCTGGAGACCCTTATAGCAATCTTCTCCTAAATTTATAACAGTGTTTCAGGGTCTGCATCACATTTCAAACACTAGCCATTGTCTTGTCTAAAAATAAGAATTTCGGTTCCTTTTTGTCAGGTGGTACGAAAGTCGCCCAAAAGTCAGATGATATTGATGATCGAGAAACCTTTATAGCATTCTTCTTCTAAATTTAAAATTGTGTTTCGGGTTTCGGATTAGATTTCAAACACTAGCCATCGTCTGGTTCGAAAATATGGATTTCGTTCGATTTTTGTCATGTGGAACAGAAATCGCCTGAAAAGTCCATATGAAATCGAGGACCGGGAGACCCTTTTATCATTCTTCTCCTAAATTTATAATTGTATTTTGGGTCAAATTTCAAATACTAGCCATCGTCCTGATACGAAAATATGAATTTCGGTCCATTTTTTTCGGGGTGGTACGAAATCGCATGAAAGGTCTAGATGAAATCGAGAACTGGGAGACCCTTATATCATTCTACTCCTAAACTTTAAATTGTGTTTTGGGTTTCGAGTTTCGGTATACGTGTTTCGAGTTCTCGTAAGATTCTAAACACTAGCCGTTGTCTTGTTTGAAAATATGAATTTCAGTCCATTTTTGTTAATTGGTACAAAAAACGCCGAATACTCCAAATGAAATCGAGGACTGGGATCGATTGTAAATTTCCAATACTAGCCATCGTCTTGTCAAACAATTGGAATTTCGGTCAATTTTTATCGGGTGGTAGGAAAATCATACAAAAAGTCAAGATGACACCAAGATCCGGAGACCCTTATATAGCGTTCTTTTCCTAAATTTATCTTTGTGTTTTAGGTTCCGCGTAAGATTTCAAACACTAGCCATCGTCTGGTCCTAAACTACGGATTTAGGTCCATTTTAATTAGGTGGTACGAAAATCGGCCAAAAAATTCCAGATGAAGTGATGGATATGGAGACCCTTATAGCATTCTTCTCCTAAATTTATAACTATTTTTCGAGTTCCCGGATCAGATTCAAACACTAGCAACTGTGTGGTCGGAAAATATGGATTTCGGTCCATTAGTTGCCCGAAAGGTCTAGATGAAATCGAGGACCAAGAGACCTTATAGCTTTTTTCTCCTTAATTTATAACTTTGTTGGGGGTTTGGCATCAGATTTCAAATACCTGCCATCTTCTGTTTCGAAAATTTGAGTTTCGGTCCATTTTTGTCTAGTGGTACGAAAATCGCCCGAAAAGTCCAGATCAAATCGAGGACCAAGAGACCTTATAGTATTCTTCTTCTACATTTATAACTTAGTTTCGGGTGGTACGATAATTGCCCAAAAGTCCAACTGAAATCGAGGACCGGGAAACCCTTATAACATTCTTCTCCTAAAACTATAAACTGTTTTGGTTCTACAACAGATTTCAAATACTAGCCATTGTGTGGTTCGAAAGTACAGATTTCGATCCGATTTTGTATGGTGGTATGAAAATCGCCTGAAATGTCCAAATGATATTGAGGAGTCGAAGACCCTTAGAGCATCCTTCTCCTAAATTTATAACCGTGTTTCAGGGTCCGCGTCAAATTTGAATCATTAGCCATCGTATAAACCACAAATCCTAAACTCTAATCCCTTAACGTTATTTCATAAACCCGAAACATGGTTTTTTAAACCCTAAACAACCTAACACACTTAAAACCTAAAAAAATATAGTTGACAATTAAAGATGTAATTATTACTTTATTTCACAACTCAATTTTATTATATGTTATTTTTATCATCGTTATGAATTAAAACTATAAATGAATAGAGTTGTCAAATAATAACCTATAATAAAACAAATGGTCAAATAAAGATGTAATTATTACTTTATTAGAAAATAATATTTTATTATATGTTATTATTATTTCGGTATGAAAAAACAAATACAAAACGAAGATAATAATAACATATAATACAATATAGTTGCCAAATAAATATCTAATTATTATTTTATTTGAAAACTCTATTTAATATATTTTATTATATCTTCGTTTATTGTTTTACTTCATAACAAAGATAATATAACATATAATCAAAACAGTTGTCAAATAAAGTAAAATTACATAAAGTAATATTTACAAATTATTCTTGAAAACTTAATTTTGTGATATTTTGTTGTAACTTTAGTTATTAGTACAACCACAAAACGAAGATAATAATAACATTTAATAAAATAGAGTTGTGTAATAATAAGTAAATATTATTTATTATATGTTATTATTATCTTTGTTAAAAAGTACAACTATATAACGAATATAATAATAACATATAAAAAGTAGAGCTGTCAAATAAAACAATAATTACATTATTTATTTGACAGCTCAATTGTGTTATATGTTATTATTATTTTTGTTATTAAGTATAACTATAAAACGAAGATAATAACACCATTTAATAAAGTAGAGTTGTCAAATAAAGTAATATTTATAAATTTATTTGACAACTCAATTTTATTATACGTTATTATAATTTTGTTATTAAATACAACTACCAAACGAAGATAATAATAACATTTAACAAATAGAGTTGTCTAATAAGTATGTAATTATTACTTTATTTGACAAACTATTTTATTATATGTTATTTGACAACTCTATTTTATTATATGTTATATTATCTTCGTTATTAAGTACAACTACAAAATTACGAAGATAATAATAATAATATTTATTAAAATTGAGTTGTCTAATAAATATTTAATTATTACTTTATTTGACAACTCTATTTTATTATATGTTGCTATTATCTTCGATATGAAGTATAACTACATTATTTGAGAAAATCGATTACCTGAATATCCTTATAGCATTTGTTTCCTAAATTTATAATTGTGTTACGTGTTTTATGTATGATTTCAAATACTAGCCATCGGCTGGTCCGAAAAACGGATTTCCGTTCATTTTTATTGGATGGTACGTGTAACACCTCAATTGCTTTGTTACCTTATATTTAATAGTATAATGATACACTACTATTATTATATGGTATTAATATGTGTTCAAATTTCTGTAGGTGTGTCTGTGTGTTTGCCCTTAGTAATTGATTTAAATATTAATATTAACTATATTTAACTTACAACAATAAATAAAAAAATATCTATTATATATATAATATTATATAAAATAATACAAAGAATGAATTTGTGTTGTTACACTACTTGTTACTTTAGCTCTAATAGAATGGGATAATAGTAATAATAATAATAATAATAATATAATAATAGTTATATATATATATATATATATATATATATATATATATATATATATATAAAATAATACAAAGAATGATTTGTGTGTTGTTACACTACTTGTTACCTTTAGCTCTAATAGAAATGGGATAATAGTAATAATATATAATAATAATAATAATAATAGTAATAATAATAATAATAATATAATAATAATAATGATAGTAATAATAATATAATATAACAATAATATATTAATAATAATATAATATAATAATAATTATCATCATCATAATAATAATAATCATAATAATAATAATATCAATAATAATAAATAATAATAATTATAATAATATATAATAATAATAATAATAACCTAGGCTAATACTAGGTATATATAGAGGAGCGCTAGTTCTCACATTAGGAAGCAGAGATTAGCACGGATCCGCCTTTCATCATCACCAAAACCATAAGGTATTCTTCCTCTCTGTACCTTGATTGAAATATGTAGTAGTAATAGGCAGATTTTTTAGTGCAATTGAGTATTCCTTTAAATTTATAATAACAATTTCCTTCCATTTGAACTATATTCCTGAAGCAATGTTTTCACAAATTTAGCGGCGATAGCAAACAACATTTGGATTTTGTAATATTTTATCAGGTATTCAAGCCTAATGCATTGCTAATCATTTCCTTAACAATGATTTACCGTCCTTTCCATATTTTATTTGATAATTTAGGTTCGTAATTAAAATAAGATACTAACTATATTTTATTTATTAGTTATATTATGTTTGAATACCAATTATTTATAGAAATAGGAGAAATGCATCGGTACTATTTATTTTCCTCTATAAGTGAGTATATTTTATGTACCTATTCATATTTTTCTATAGTACTTTGAAATTAAGTTTGGATTATGAATTGGGCATGTGTCGTTTTTTATTTAATTATTTTTGTATTGATAAAGTTGCTAATTATATTTCACAAAATGGTCCAAAATACAATTAATTCTTGCTGATTTCTGAAACAAAGAACTTGCACATATCACTTCATTTTATTTAACAAATTTATTTTTTTACATGTTTACTTTGTTATTTCATAGTTCATGTTATTTGTATTCCTTAATACTATTTACAATATTATTATTAGCATACTTATTTTAGCATACTACATTGAGTTTAATAAATAAAGATAAATTAATGTTTGGATCAAATAATATGAGCTCTTGTTGAATACAACTTCTCTAGACATTTCTCTGTTGTTTTATCTATAAAATTCCCTTTTAGATAAACATGTGCAATTGTATTCTCTATCTTATATCTATATATATATAAATAAATAAATAATCTCAATTTGTTTAACATCCAAAGACTTGAGTTATTCTAATTATAATTTAAGATTGTTATAGTGTTCATTGCATCGTAAATTTGTAAGATAACATATACTGCATTTATATAAACGTGTCTACAGTTTAAAATTTATATCTTAAAGAATCTAATTTTATTCGTGTAGCCAATAGCTTTGTTACTTTCCTTTCAATACATACCATATATTGTTAGAATATTGTAATATCAAAATCATACATACACTAATATTTATTTAGTAATATATAATTACGTTATTTTTCATTTATTTTAAATAACATGTCTATTTATATTAATATAAGCATAAGCATGTATAGTATTATATATATATATTCTGGGTTGTAATACAAATAGTAGATAATTTATTTATTTATTTTATTATTTATTTATTCATTTACTAATTTATTTATTTATCATTATTTTATTTTATTATTTATTTATTTACTTATTTATTCATTATTTATAGTAAGTAATTTATTTGTATTTGGTGGTTGTGTGGCTATAATTCCCTCGCGGACTATTAGAGACGACGACCGACAAAGAAAAACGACCCGTTAGCATATCAGAGTAATTGGACGAAATGTTCAGTCGGGGTAAGGGGTGAGATGAGGTTCAATTTTATGAGTATAAAATAACGTGAGATGAACGGGAATGCTGAAATTCCCAGATGTTCATTCGGGGCTTACTACATACAGTTGAGCCCAATTGAGTTATAATAATTAATTAATAAAATGTGAAAGGTAATAGTGAGGACTAAAATATAATTTAGCAACCTATAGAATTGCCGTGAATTTATTTATATCAAGATTGCATGCCGTCTGATTTTATGAATACTATGTTGATTGTTACTATGTGAATGAGATGCACTGGAGTGTTCTTGCTACTTAAATGAAATTGTGATATTACTTGAATGTGCAATTTGTTTGATCTTTTATTTTGTTATTGATAAGACTGGATGATGCATTGTGAGTAGTGCAAACCAAAATATTGGATTATATTGTGATTGACTGATATACATATATAATGATGAATGTGGTGAAGTCAAACTGAAATTTATTGGGTTGTGATTTTGAGTTATACCTATTTTGTCATCATATAGGGAGGGTTGGCAAACCTAGTGATTCAGGAAGTACAACTGAATGAGCCTGATCGTGGAGGGCTACAGTCGAACTGTAAGGTAAGACTGAAAGACCTTGGGGTACCTCTAGTGGGGAATTCCTAAGTGGATTAGTGGGTTATTCCGTAAGGCCGGGAGCTACCGTGCAACACAAGAGTACCTCGACCGTCGCGTATATGTGTCTTGGGTTGAGTTGAGGGGATCTATGAGGACTTGGCCATTCATGAATTGTTCGTCCGCTCTTGTAGTGGCATAGTATCAGGCCTCCTAGCCAAGTACTTCGGAGTAGAATTGTACCAAATGATGAAGTATAGAGTATATGACATGCATAGCATTTCGTCCTTGTGATTGTCTTATTGTGAATGAATTTGATGAATCGTTGATTTATACACTTGACTGTTTTTGAGGTTGTCATAATTTGATCGCTTGCGCGTTCTCCTCGTGTATTTATATTGTTACATAATTCTATACTCACCCTTCGTTGTTTGTGTTTGGCGTTTGCGACGGATGCAGACGAGTTGTAAGTTGAACGTAATGACTAGTACCGTCAGAGAGGTGGAAGCCATCATGTCTTGGAGACTCTTATTATATGCATTGTGTTGATGTTATTTGAGCATTTTATTTTGGGTATTCCCGCTCTTATGTGACATCGGGTTGGGACTACATTGCACTTAATTTAAAACATAAGTGTGTGTACTTCAAAAAGGATTATGTTGTCTGATATTGTGATTTCATGTTGTTAAGTGGATGGAACATTTGAATTTATTTGACGTGTTTAGGATTATGTGATACTCTTTATCTTAATAATAAATAAATATGTTTGGAAGTTTTTATATTTAGTTATTTGAAGTTCGCAGTTTTAAAAATATGAAAAAAATTAAATTTGTTTTATTTGGGGATTAGGGTGTCACAGTACGAAAATTGCCGAAAAGTCCACATGAAAATCGAGGACCAGGAGACCCTTATGCATCTTCTCTAAAATTTATAATTGTGTTTCGGGTTCCACATCAGATTTAAACACTAGTTATCATCTAGTCCGAAAATAAGGATTTCATTCCATTTTTGTTGGGTGGTACGAAAATCGCCAGAAAAGTCAAGATGATATCGAGGACTGGGAGAATCATATAACATTCTTCTCATAACTTTATAATGTGTTTCAGGTTCCGCGTCATATTTTCAAACACTAGCCATCGATTTGTCTAAAATACGAATTTCAGTCCATTTTGTCGTGGTACAAAATCGCTTGAAAACTCTAGATGAAATCGAGATCTAGACACCCTTATACAATCTCCTAAAATTTATAATTGTGTTTCAGGTTATGCGTCAAATCTCAAAACACTAGCCATTTTCTAGTTCGAGAATACATATTTTCGGTCCCTTTTTGTTGGAGGTACGAAAATGATCGTAAAAGCCCAGATAAATCAAGATCGAGAGACCATATAGCATTCTTCTACTAAATTGATAAAATGTGTTTTGGGTCTATGTTAGATTTCAACACTACCTATCGTCTGGCCCAAGATACAGATTTCAGTCCATTTTTTGTCTGTGTGGTACGAAAATCGCCCTAAAAGTCCAAATAAAATCGAGGACCGGAGACCCTTATGCATTCTTCTACTAATTTTTAACACTGTCCGGTTCCCACATCAATATTTTCAAACACTAACCATCGTGTGGTCCAAAAATACGGATTTAGTCATTGTTTCTCGAATAATACGAAAATCTCCCAAAAAGTTCA
>PGWS01037077.1:0-60792 GCA_002896235.1 Cicer reticulatum | reverse complement strand
TCTATCTTCTTTATTATAATTTTATTCAAAATAATTGATGTGATATTATTCTTGTAGAAACTTTCTAATAACCTTTTCTAGAAGAAAAAACACAAATATCTAGTATTTATTGAATTACAAACTTCAAGCTAAATACATTATTGACTTGTTTCATGTAATGCTAATACTTCATCATCATTTGATCATATTATTGTTGTGGTTTGTTTCATATATCTCCAAGAAATGGTTGTAATTCCTCATGTACGCAAATAGTTTCATTTGTGATCTATACCATTATTATATTTAGACAAATAGTCAGTATCTCTAAGATAACAAAGTATGTACTTGACTATTTTCCAATGTTGTTGTATATGTAAAGAAGTTCACATGTTTGATAGATTGACAACAAATTATATGTAATAACAAATAATTAGCAAGATGCATTATTATTTGATTACACTAATATATGGTATTTTAGAACCAAGTAGTAATCATCATTTTTCTTGAGCTCTAAAAAGACATTTATCCATAATTGGTGACCTTACAACATTCAAAGTTCACAACTGATTTAACTTGTTCATATATAACCATTTTAGAACTTTTGTTATATAAGTTTCATAATTTACAAAAGTATTCTTCAAATATTTATTTTGTGATCTCCAACAAATCTTGATCTTTGCTTGATAATCATCTCAAACTATTTCTTTAAACAATCATATTTCAAATGATGTCATTTTCATATCCTCGTTTAGAAAATATTCATACAAGAATATTACACAATGTCCATCTAAATTTTTTGAGCACATATAGTGATTTACTCATTTTGATTAAGTAATGCATTCAATAGTTTCAATTGTATGTGTCACAGTAGTTAAATCCTCCAAGATATTTCGTATAATCACCACTATAAGGAAAACCATACAAATTCATTGCAACTCACCCTTCATATAAATTGAGTCTTTCCTAGCTAGTTACTTTAATCAAATATGAAAAGGTTATTGAATTCACTTCAGGTGAATATTTATTTCTTCACTCTCATTTTCTTATTGCGTAAAATTAAACCATAACTAATTAGCTTCACATCTTCATACCTGCAGACTACAAATTCAAAAGCCTTTTTCTTTACAAAACGAGGTTAATTTAATTTCAATTGCTTCTTTGTATTTTCAAAATATTTATTTGTCTATAATCTATAATAGACTTTAGTTCATGCTCCTCATTATCATTGATCACATATAGTGTTGTATGATATCCTTTCAACTCCATCATATTTGATTGATTCATGACATAATTTATTGAGATCCATTTATTTTCAAAAGTTTCAGGTATCTTATTAGTTCTTTTGGAACTGAAAAATCAATTTTATCAAACTTACTCTTTTGGAATTTGCATATCTTCACTTAGGCCACCTTTTTATTGTTGGCTTCTTTTCTCGTATACAAATTTTAATCTTTGGAAACAACTGATCTCTCACGTTCCAGGTGTGATTAAGATTCATTTGCAATATTATATTGTCCAACATGGATATCTATTTTAATAGAAGCATTATCAATTGATATTTATCTTGCTTAACTTTGCAAATGAATTATGTTTTGAACTTCTAGTTCACATTACTTTAAATGAGAATCAATATAAGATAATAATCTATCTCAAGTAATTCAATTGAACTTCTAATTCATATTTTCAATTTCTTATTTTATCCACCTGAGGTTTGGAAAGTTAATCATCAATTGATAATTAGCCTAATGGGTTTTTATAGTTACAATTATTTGAACCAAGGGCTTTGATTAGATGAATTATCAATATATTTTTCACATATTCTCTTGGACTTCTTAATGCATTTTTGAAGCCAATTGAATATACACACAATCTAAAATTTTCCTTAAAGTGGGAATACTAGGGATTTAACATAAACTAGGGGATGGCCTTACATATGAATTTGGTTGATTTGATTGAGACTCAATACTCTCCATACACGAGCTGCATATTTCTCAAGTAGAATTAGAAATTTGATTCATAAATATCAGTATATAATTGACATTACAATTGGGACTTGTATAAAATAATTGTTAAATTATTTTATAAAATCTACTTATTTATTTATAAAAATAAATGTTGCCATTATCGATAAGATCTCTTTAAGAAGCATGAATATAATTCTTTCAAAATTATAAAGAATAAATATGTATTATTTTTTAAGTATTAAAGAGATATAACATATCTATACATACTAGAAATTATTTTATGCCTTCTCAAGATACATATATATTCTTTCAATTCAAAATTAAATTTTGATTTTTTTATAGGTTATTTCAATAACTATTAACAAACTAAACAATATAAAACAAATTCATTTGTGCAATTATCTATTAGAGATGCATGGGAAAATAAATTGAATTCTTCTTTAATCATAGAGAATAATATTAAATTTTTAAAGTTCTTCAAGTTGGGACTATTAATAGATTAAACATCATTTGTGATTGCACAATATTGAGCACTTCCAAAATTTATATCGATAATACTATATTTCTATAATTATATTATTATATATTATATATTTATTTTTATATTTAACATAAAAATAAAGATTGATTAAATTTATTGTTGTTGGAGCTATGTGATGATAACATGTTGTGAAACTAATCGAAACAAGGACAAGATATATAGAAGATTAGATATGAAGGACAAGAGGCGAGAAAATAGAAGAAGAGATAGTAAATAGTAATATTACGTTATTGTGTATTTTCTATTACAACACGAGTTATATTTATAAGGCGCAAGTAAATAGACATTTAAAAAATGGGCCTAATGAACGTAATCTGTATTGATATGGTAATTAAATAAAAAATAATTTAAGAAAAAAAAATGACAAATAAAATAGTACTTATGCTAAATTTAATATTTAATTTTTACAAAATTCGATTTTATAAACTTTTTGTCATGCCAAATGTTTGAAACATATTAGTTTTTCTTTCTAGTAAATTAATAAGATTAGGTTAGACATTAAAAAAAAAAAGTTTTGCCTATGTCTACTTCATTAATTTTTTCTTCTTCTACTTTATGGTTTATCATGCATACAATTTATCTTCGTTAACTTGCTAGTAAAACCTATGAGATAACATGTTGGACTTACATATTCAACTTTTAAAACAACCAAAGTGATCTGTTTAATTACTAAACCTTATCACAGAAACATCATATTTTTACCCCAAGCTATACATATTGATTATTGTTGTGGATGTGACAGTAATTAAAGCTTTGTTTTAGAAGATCAAATTGCTGAGATTGATTGCAGATAACTTTTATGCTGTGTTTGAATGAGGAAAGAAAATAGAAGCACAGAAAATAAGAGGAAAGAATGTCAACAGAATGAAAGTAAGTACAAAATAAGTAGAGAGCGAGGTGATATTGTAGTTATTTGATATGAGTGAAAGTGAAAGAAAAAAAAAATATTATTGAATACATTAATACCTTTTCTTTTTCAAATAGTGTATATTTAATATATATATATATATATATAATATTTGTATTTTATATATATAATATTTAATTAATTTATAGTGATGGCATAATAAAACATTAAAAAATCAAATATGCTTTAAAAAAACGTGCACGCGAGAATTTTAGAAAATAAAAACAATTTTGTGATTTTAGTAAATTGGATTTTTCAAACTACTTTCTTTGCATTATTGGACAGAAAACCTTTTACATGTAGATCCCACTAAAACTAATTTCTTTCCTCTCTGACGGAGGAACCAAACACAGATTTCAAAATACTTTCCTTCTAATTAGTTTCCGTCTTGTTCATTCTATAAAATCAAACGATATTATATGTTGTTTGGTAAGGGCTCTTTTCACAAGGTTGTATTAATTTTTTTACTAGTTAATATATTATTATTTAAAGGCTATATTATTAAAATATCATTTTACTATACATCAGAAATTGTTATTTTTTTTTATTAATGGTTTATATTTTATTCCTGTGTTAATTTCATCAAATTATATCTCTTTCTTAATAATAATTTAAAATGGTTTATTGACAATTAATAATTAACGATTGATTTTTGGAATTTTTTAAACAATAATTAAAACAAAAATAAATATTATTTATAAATCACATTAAGAAGGAACAATGAGAGCATCATCTTCCTAAAAATTAAATGAAAGTGGGTTGGAGGATATTGGAGCATTAGAGGAAGAGAAGTCACACAAAAATTTTGAACTAATTTGGGGTTTGATCAATTTTAAAATTTTAATGGATAATACAAATATATAATACAATTTTAAGTTGTAAATTTATTAAAATATAGCGATTGATAGATTACTTAACCTAATAGTTTATAGATCTTAAGAAGGTTAATAGATTAGAATTTTTAGTCCGACATGTTTATAATTAAAAATTAATTTTTAAAAATCTATTTTTTTTAAATCCTATTTTTTTTGGAGTTTAATTGATATGTTTTGTAAATGTAAAAATTTTTACAATGTCATCACATCACAAATGTTCATAAGTGTGACTTTCAAAGTAATTATGATAAAAATAAAACTGATTTATTAATCTGACGGTTATGATTAATTGACAGTGTAAAATATTTTTACATTGTCGATACATACAAATTAGATCCAAATTTTTACACTATTAATACAATTTTCTTAACTTCAAGGACAAAAACTATATATAATTATTAAAATACATTTAAATACAACATATTGTTTAAGATACCAATATTGATGTAGTGTTGATAAAAGATAATGATTTGGTTTGGTTTGAGTATTAGACAATTTATTTTAAAATCAAGTGAAAAGATATTTCAAATCAATAAATGTTTGATTTATTGGTTTAGCTCAACTTAGACTCAAATCCACAAAAAAACATCAAACTAATTTAATTGGCTTTGGTTAAATTATTGCGATCATATGATCACTTTGTATGATTTTTATATCTATAGATAAAACTTACAACTCAAAAGTTGGAATTTAGGTTAGAAATTTTATTTTATAATTATAATAGTTGTTTTTGTTATTTTTTTAATAAATTATTTCCTCTTATTTTTTATAATAGACATCTGAATTATAATTTGATATATAAAAAATTAATATATTTAGTCTAAGATGTATTAAAGATTTTGGAGGTATGTACTAATCTTAAAAATGGAGTCTAATAAAAAAAATATAATTTTAATAATTAAAATAATTGGTGAAATAAAATTTAGTCTCTAAATATCAATTTATACTATGCAATCTACAAAATACATGTCGTTTGGTTAGATTAATTTGTGTAACAAGAAAAAATCCACATATATAGCATGTCACATTCACATATTAAACTCAAACATACATTTAGAGAACAATAATCCAACAATCACACTTCAAATCATAAAAATGATTATACTATAAAAATAAATCAATTATAGATCCCAAAATTACAACAACTTACAACACATATTTATATTAATTATCATATCTATCAACATATGTCATGTCATACTTTAATAGGAATTTATTACAACCAACTAACATATACCAAAGTATATGGACCACATTACTAAAAAGAGATAAAGTTATAGAATTAATTACTATTAACCCTATAAAGACTTCTTTGGTTGGCCCAAATTTTTTGAATACAGAGTTTAATAATATTAACAATGAAAATCATAAAATCACATACTTAGCACAAAACTTTGCATCTTCTTTCGTCTATGAAGATGAAGATAACGTGAAACCACCTGTAGGTTTACTCGTCATTGGAACACAAAATCAAAAACAGAGAAGAAGAAGACGACAGGGAAGAAGAAGAAGAAGAAGGAGAACAATGGAGAAGAAGAATTAGGGATTATGTTTCCCAATTTTTTTTAATTTGCGTGCGTGCATGCGTTTGATGAAGGAAAGTGTTTTACATTTATTTTTTATTTTTTTGTAATTAAATGTTTAATAAAAACAGGAAATTTAAAAAAAAATAGAAATTGTATTTTTCAAATTTCGAATAATATTAAAAATGAAATTAATCTCACATCATCTTTTTTTGTTTTGACACATCATTAAAAAAAATGATATTTCATCAAATTTTGGATCTAAATTCTATTTGTGGGACCAAAACTGGGGACAAATAAAGTGAAAGATTATTTTCGTGATTCAATTAAAATAGGGAGACCAAAATTGCAGTTAAACCAAACAAATATAATTATTGTCTCATTCATATATACTTATTTTTGCAGTTCCACTAATTACTTTTTAAAAAAACACATAGTTATTGTCTACCCTAGAAGCTCACATTTTCAAAATTCTATAAATCATGTAGTTTCTTGCAATATTTGTCATTGCAACACATTTGATCAAAACACCTATAATCTCTCTTCAATATGACTTTTACGACTTCCTTTATTTTTCTTATACTCTTCATAGTCACGATTGAACACCCTTCATTCCTTGCACCATCATTTTCCCCTTCATCACCCTACCATCATTACTGCTTCCCCAATTCTTCAAATGAACCACCATACCATCTACATGCAGACTTCTGCCCAACAATCCCATCATCATTTTCCACTCCACCATTGTACCATCATTACCGATCCCTTCATTCTTCAAACAAACCACCATATCACCTACATGCAGACTTTTGTTCAGCAATCCCACCATCATTTTCCCCTTCACCACCCTACCATCATTGTCGATCTCTCCATTCTTCAAAGATACACCATACCACCAAAAATCATAATTAAAAAGAAGAAATCTTCACCACCACCACCAACACCACATAGTTTTCAATTGTTCGACTTTTTTATGTTGGTAGAAAGATGGCCAACAACATTTTGCATGACAAAAACAAGCATTAATCCTCAACCCTCAAAATTTATAATCCACGGTTTATGGACATCAAATGATGGTCCATAAGATTTTAAATCGTGTGGTTGTGTGGGAGTTAGCAAGTTATTCGATTATATCGCAGTAAATTTATTTTCATCAATGATTTTTTACAATTATTATTTTTAATATGATCATAAAAGTTAACTTTATTTATTTTAATCAATTAGTTTCCATTTTTGATTTTTTTTTTTTATAAAAAAAGATTCACAAATTATTTTTTAATTTTTTTCTTGATATTTTTTTGGTTCGAGAAATAAAAATCGATTTTTTCAAGAAAATAATTTTTTGATTTTGCTAATAAATTTTTTCGAGAAATCATTTAGTGTGTGTTTAGTAGTTTGCATGTGGGTCATTAAGTCTACATCCTTAGACCAATTCATTTCATCCACTTGGGCACCAACGTACACATTCACAAGGTGATTTACAAAACTACCTTCATGATTAATTTTTAACCTAACTATGTGGAATTTAACTAGCCTACACAAAACAAACTGTTGAATACACAATAATTCAGTCAAATTCTAATACAACAAATTATACATGGACCAAAAAATAATATAATAAAGCATATGTACCACAATACTAAAAAGACATAGAGTTTAATGCTATTAAGACTATAAAGACTTCTTTTGTTGAATTTTTTTTTTTTTGAATACAGAGTTTAATAATGTTAACAATAAAGCAAAATGAAAACCATAAAATCACATAACTAGCACAAAACTTTGTATCTTATTTCGTCTGTGAAGATGAAGAGAACGCGAAATCACCTCCAGATTTACTCGCCATTGTAACACGAAATCAAAAACGGAGAAAAAGACGACATAAAAGAAGAAGAAGACCGACGAAAAAGAAGAATAACAATAATTTGAGATTAGGTATCTCAAAAAAAAAAAAAATTGGACTCGCGTGTGTGCGAATGATGAATGAAAGTGTTTTACATTTTTTTTTTGTAATTAAAATGTTAAATAAAATAGAAATTTGATTTTAAAAAATAGAAATTGTATTTTTCAAAAAATTTGGAATAATATTAAAATGCAATTAATCCACATAGACTCTGGCTAGATCATCTGTTTCTTTTGATACTTCATTAAGAAATGATATTCCATCAAGTTTTTTTATTAAATTCTGTTTGAAGACCAAAATTGGAGACAAATAAAATGAGGGACTATTTTTGGAAATCAATTAAAATAGGGGACCATAAGTGCAATTAAGCCAAATAAATATAATTATTGTCTCATTCATAAATACTTTTTTTTGGCACTTCCACTAGTTACTTTTATAAAAACATAGTGTCTACCTCAGAAGCCGACATTTTCAAAATTCTATAAATCATGAAGTTTCTTGCAATACTTGCCATTGCAACATATTTGAGCAAAATACCTATAATGTCTCTTCAATATGGCTTTTATGACTTCCTTTATTTTTCTTATACTATTCTTAGTCACTAATGCTAAACACCTTTCATCCATTCCACTATCATTTTCACCTCACCACCCTACCATCATTATTGATTCCTCCATTCATCAAATGAACCACCACACTTCTGTTCAGCAATCCTACCATCATTTTCCCTTCCACCACCCTACCATCATTACCGATCCCTTCATTCTTCAAATGATACACCATACCACCTACATATAGACTTCCATGAATCTCCAGAAATCCTAATTAAAAAGAAGTCTTCACCCTCACCACCACCACCACATATCTTGAAACCCTTCGTCTTTTTTATGTTGGCAGAAAGATGGCCAACCATATTTTGCATGACAAAAATATGCATTATACCTCGACCCTAAAAATTTATAATCCACGGTTTATGGTCTTTTAACGATGGTTCATTAGATTTTCAACTGCGTGGTTGTGTTGGAGTTAGCTAGTCATTCGATTATATTGCAGTAAGTTTAATTTCATCAATGATTTTTTACAATTATTTTTTTTGTATGATCATAAAAATTTTCATTTTATTTTAATCTTCAGACTGAGTGACCAACTATAACAAATTCTTCACAATTGTCACTTGTAGCTAGAGCTGTCAATTTCACAAGCCCACTAATTATTAGTTCCCAACCCACATGTTGGAGGGATAACAATTTCATAGTTTAAAAGGCCCAAAAAGGAAAGCCCCAAAAACCAAAAAGCCCTTAAAATTTTGTGGGCTTAGTTGGGTCAATGGCCCACCTTTTAAAAAAATTGAAAATATTTTTCTCAAAATTTTTCGATAAAAAAATCAATTTTTTTTTTATAAAAAGGATTTACAATTTTTTTATCTTGAAACATTTTTTATTCAATAAAAAAATTGATTTTTCAAGAAAAATTAATTTTTTGATTTTGTTAATAAATTTTTTCAAAAAAATTATGATTTAAAAAATTTTTTCGAGAAAAAAATATTTTAAATTTTTTTGAGAATTTTTCCGATATTTTTTTAGAATAGTAAATATCGGAAACTTTTAATAAAAAATATCTCAATTAACAAAACATTTAACCTATGAACCCCTGAGCCCCTCCTTTAAGCCTATTGAAATAATGGTCAGCGCCTTAAAAACTTTATTTAATAGAAGGTCTAATGTTAGAGGTTTAGGATGAGATTTTTAAATGAAGGCTTGAGACTTTAAGACTTTATTGACAGCTCTACTCGTAGCATTTAACAATCTAATTACACATTAAATACACTTACAATCCTATATTTCACATGGCCTTTAATATTGCCCGTATAAAAAAAAAAGGAACTAATAGTCTAGAAGCATTTTGAATAACAGTGTGTCTTCAATTTGAAACAACTGCATTTCATCATATATTTTTGGAAAGGTATTTATTATTGTATATTACTACTCATTATTTAGACGGATGGGTTTTATTCCTTTTGGCCCACAATTTTTTTTAGAAAAGAAAATGATAAAGACCATTAAATTGTAGGTTCTAGATTTGAACATGGATACGACGTCCAGTTTAATTATATTGATATTATTTTTAATTGTCATAGTTAATTTCTTTCACCATTTTTTATTTAGACAATATTAATTTTGGTTTATATATGTTATTTATTTATTTGTTGAAACCCTCTTATTTTTTGGAGAAGATGACTTAGTAATTTAAAGTTCAAGGTAAATAAAATAACATGACCTATAATTATTTCAATTAAGATTAGATCTTGAGTTGTTTTGAACGATACGGCCTAAACTCGAATTACTTTTATCTAATATGTATGTTTTATTCACATTTGAAACCCCAACAATAATAACTTTTATATTAATCACTTTTTTATAATATTTATCGAGTATAACTCGTGAATGAAAAAGATTCGTGTTGGAAAAAGATATTCCTCTATAGAGGCAAACTAAGTACTTGTGGTTCATCAATAAAACCATTAGATATTTTGCATCAATAATCACATGGTTATAAAAAAAACAATTCATGCACTACATCTAATCAAGTCATAATCACAATCATATTTTAATTTAAATATCATACAAATCTACACTAGACAATGTAATTTGCCATGAATAAAAAAATACAATATAGTTTTTTATATAATTTATATTTTATTTGGTCAAAATAGCCTCTTGAATAAAGTCATACATATCATTTGTATTTTATTTAGTCACAGTCTCGTGAATAAGCTTACACGCATATAAGTGTGTAGAAGAAAAATTCAGACTGAGTTTACCAATTGATCATATATTCAATCTAATAACATCGATTTATCATCAAGGTCGGGCCAACAGATATAGAGGTCTAAAACAAATTTTAATATGATACATTTTAAAGTTATATATTATAAATTATTTATTAAATTAATATAATTATTTAATATATATTTCTTTTTCAATTGATAATAAAATCAATTGATTTAATGTTTGTTGAATCAATAATAAATTTAGATCAAATTTTAATAATTTTAATTTTGAAAAGATTAGTATGTGAGACTTTTTATTAAATAAAAAATATTTTGAGACTTTTTATTATACAAGTTTTATTTTTATGGAGGCATAAAGTGATTGAATTAGTGATTTTATCTTTGTGCAATGCATTGTAGAGCTAGAAGACTTCTTCCACGGGGCAAAAACTTGATCAATGACAAAAAAAATCCATAATCAAGATGTAGATTTTTCAAACTAACTTCTAGCATATTTTTCATAATTGACTCAAATAGTGCAAATATGTATTCAAAATTTTCTTCAATTATCCAGAAAAAATGTAAAATTAATTAATTATTTAATACCTAAAAATTGAATATAAAATAGTATAAACGTTGATTCAATATTTCTTGTGAGCGAATAATATATTATAAAAGAACACGTTAGAATAAAAATTACTTCCATTTGAACATAATTTATTTTTACATATTGGGTTAGAAATGGATTGTCTTTGAACTCTAGCTTCAATTTTTTCTCCTTTATTTTATTTATAATGTCGTGTTGGACTGTAGATAAATATTGTTAATCGCCACAATTAGTTTCTCTTGACATTTTTAGTTTATCGTTATTTTAGCTCTTTAGCCACTTTCAATCCAAAAAAGAATACACTAAGAAATCCCTACGATATAAAATATAGTCTTTATATTACCCAAAAATAAAAGTAAATATCTCTTTGTACCAAGAAAAAGTATAATCTCTTTTCATCTTTTCACATGTTATTTCTTTTTGTACATTCACATAATATGAAATATAATATAATTATAATATACCTATAATATATATATAATATAATATAATCTAAATATAAATAATAAATATAATATAATATTATATTATATATATAATATAATATAATATAATATAATTATAATATAATATAATATAATTTAATAATATATAATATAATATATAATATAATATAATATCAATAATATGAATAGTAATATAATATAATATAATAAATATAATTAGATATATATTAAGTATGAATATAATATAATATAATAAATATTATATTACTAGAAGTGAGTATGACAGAGTGTGATATATTATATAGATCAACTCTAATTTACTTTCTATATAAACTGTGCAGACTTCTATTTTGCTAATGGGGTGTAGAGGAATGCATATATACAACTCACAATTAACATTCACCAAACAATTATTCCCTCGTCCATACACTATATTTGTCTTGTTTTATTTTTTCTATTAAGATCTTTTAGATTTTTAAAAATGTTAAAGAATATCATTTATCTTTTTTGTTTTTACTTGTAGGCCTATTTACTTAAAGAAAGAAGTTATAATATACATATAAAAATATTGATGTGACATTGATATGCAACAATGCAATCATTTTGTTATTTCCACAAAAAAAAGAAATTAAAATCATCATAACAATTTTTATCTTTTCTACTCTTATCTTATGTTACAATAAAAATCTTAATAATTTGATCGAGAGGTAAATAAAATTTAAGAATCAATAATATTTCGTAGTCATTTATAATTGGCTTTTCCGGATACAAATTATTTTATTTTATTTGGTTGTATCTATCTTTTATTTATGTTTTCCACTAAGATTGTATATTTTAAAAATATATAAAAGAATAATCATTTATGTTTGGTTTTATTTAGTCTATTTTTAAAAATAAAAATTCAATAATATAAAAATAATAATAAAAATTATAATGTGTATATGTGACATTGACTTGTAGTAGGTCATCATTTATTTATTTCTAGATAATTATTTTTTTTAAAATAAATAAATTTAAAAAAAAAATTAATAACTGTAACAACTTTCATTGTTTTTACTCTTCATCTTCGATTCTAGAAAACTCATACTCCAAAAACTCAAATCTCATAAATTTTAAAAATTAGCAGAAATGTTGTTTAAGATTAACAATAATTTTTATGTATAAGATATAAAGATAATCAAATCACATATTACTTTTTTATAATAAAAATAATTGATTAAATTAACTGCTTTTTAATATAAATTTATTTTTTAATAACTGCTTTCTTTTTCATAGAACAAAATTTCCATGAAGACAGATAAATCCAGAAAATTCAACAAGAGGGGTCACGGTTATTTCTGAAAATATTCATACAAAAATATAAAAATGTATAAGCAATGAAATGATGAAATCATCATCATTAAGCAACGAGTTAAAAGTTATAAAAACCATATTATTGTATATAAAAAATTAAAGACATCTTAACTATTTTATTTTTTGAAAAAGCAAAAAAGATATTAATAAATAATAAAGAAATATCTAAAGCACAAGGTGTGTCAATACTAAAATAATACTAAAATAAAGTATAGCTACAATAATATCCAAATGAATGAATTTCAAGACATCATCCGAACAATGATTAAGCTCAAATATACCAACACTAAACCACGTTACTTTGCTATTGACTAAAAATGCAACTATTACATTGTTTCTAGATTGTCCAAATACATGCCAGCCAAAATCACTTGTAGTTTTTGCTTAGATGACTTATATTACTAACAACTAGACCTCCAAATTGTTGAGCATGAGCACCAAATATATCACACTCTATCTATGTTTTCTTTATAAACACTCTATCTATGTGACATATAATCTTAAAAAGTTCACCACTCTTACCATTATGCATTTGACTCTTCACAAAAATCATAATAAAAAAATTATTTTAACTGTTGCAGTTGCCACAGACAAAACAATACTAACTTCATAGGTAAATATATTATTAGACAAATAAATAATATATTTTCTAGTTTCTATCAAACATCTTTAGCTAAAAGAACACTTAATCATATCTAAATTAAAAAATTATTCACCAGAGCAAATATCCATTTGATTTTGTGTAATGTGGTGTGTAAGTGAAAAAAGCTTTCTTTATTACGATACACTTGAACTTGCTCCTTCGGCTAAGTATTTCTATTTCTATTTCCATTTTTTTTAATAAAAAAATAATGCATTTTAAGATGTTGAAAGTCCATACTTTAATTACCAAGCTGAAATAAACATCAATTCAAAACAAATATAATAAAATATTAGTTTATTTTAGTGTTATTACTCATTACTTAGACCGTGAGAGGAGATCATGAAGCTGAGGTTAAACTATCAACATATCAAATTATTGGATAAAATAATATATTAAAGTAGTGGGGTCAGCTACACCCAATGTCTAATGGGTAGATTTGTACCTGCATGGAGACCACTTATTAAAATGTATTTAAATTTTTATAAGGTAGAAAAATACATTTAACTAAATTTTGATAAGTGTGAAGTTAACTATTTTTATTTTTATTTATGATCAAGAATGGAGGGAGTATATTACCATTATTATAATTAAATTTGTAAAAATTATATATGCACTTACATTTTTTACACACATATATGATCTTTTTAATATATGTCAGTTAATATGTTTTAACTAATGACCTATTAAGTCGATCAATAATAACAACTTAGTTCCATAATTGGCCAGTTTGGTAATTACACATAATTAGGACTAAATTTGTCAAATGTGATTTTTTTTCTTTTTAACATAGAAGAACAATTACGTTCTTTGACTATTTTGTTCTTTGACTATTTTGTTGTTGTTGTTGCTAACTCAATGTAATTAGATTATTTAACTCTTTAACGGATTGTTTAAAGTATTTTCACAAACTTAGATTTTTTAGACCCACTATATATAGACATCTAGTTTTTAGCGCATGTAATTAGGTTATCTTCCATATACTTTGTTGGTAGTAGTTATAGTCTATGTTTGGAAAACTAAAAAATCAGTGTGGTACCGCACGATTAATTGTAGCTTCAACTCTTAGCTATGTTAAAGTCACACTAGAATTATATTGGAACTCGAGAAAAATTAGAAGGAACGTGTAACCAAACATTCTAGTAGTAGTAATAAAGTTACATTCGTGACCCTTTAGCTTACGTTTAAATATCAAATAGGTCTTTTAATTTTTTTTTTCTTTTCATTTGAATCCTTTCATTCATTTTCAATGTCGACCTTTACATTTTAATTTGATCACACTACTATCATTTTGAAGAACTTCAATTAAAAAAAGCCATGTGACAATTAAATTATCGATATATGTGTAACAAAAGTAGATGATATGTCTAATTATTTTTATAAATAAATAAAAATTGGATTCTTCAATTGTCATCTCATTCTTCATCTTTTTTCTCTTCAATCACGTAAATTTTTTGCTATGTTGAGGGAGGGAGGGAGAGGGGGGAGAGGGAGAGAAAGAGAGAATGGATCCCATTTATATGAATTTAATGAAATAGAAAAATAATAGTTTATTTGCAGTTTTAACTCCATTATTTTTACTCATTCATAAAATTGATCTTCTTATTTTAAAAGTTGACTGTTTTGATTTATGATTCTGATTTTTTAAATAAAAAATGATGAAGTGTGATGCTTTAAATAATGTAATATATGATGCGATGATATACAATGATTAACACACATGAAATTAGAATAAAACATCTTAAAAAATTTAAACTTAAACTTCAAAAAATTTATTCTTCATATTTTTAATTTAATTAATGACATATAAATAGTTAATTAATCTAGATGGTTCTATATCATAAAATTATATGTCACGTCATTAAAAATATGTAAATCATTATTTTTTTAGTTCAAAAATTTGATGGAAAGGACCAAAATTGTCGATTTTTAAAATAGGAGATCAATTTTATGAATCGGTAATAATAGAATGACTAAGCTGCAATTAAACCAAAAAAATAATTGGTTTTAATTTGAGTTTCAATTTAAATTTTTTCTTAGTTTGATTTGTTTGGGTTATGAATGGTGAAAAGGAGGAAGAACTTTAGCATTTTATTTAAATATTAATTTTAATAAATAATTAGATGTCATATATGTAATTTTAATTATGAACTAAAGATAACAAATATAAAGAACCTTCCGAATTTAAACCTTAAAGTGTGACCAAATATAATTTTGTATAAAAAATTTTGGGGTAACCTTATCTTTCAACTTTAGCATTTATTAAAAAAATTTATTTACAATTAATACTTTTTTATATTATTAATTATCTATCTTTTTAATAATTTATATATACCCACACACAATTTTTGTATAACTTTTTATATTCAATTTTACCATTTCTTTAAATTATTTTTATTTATGATTTTATGTTTCATTGTCAAAATAATTGAATTTTTTAAATAATTCATTTTAAATTTGTAATTTCATTTTTATGGTTTAATTGCAGTTTTAGTCCATCTATTTTTATCAATTTATTGGAATTAGTATTTTAAAATCGATAGTTTCGAATCCTTTCTCATATGTTTGAACTAAAAAAAACAACGATTTAACATATTTTTAATGATGTATATATAATTATAAGATATATAATTATCTAAATACATTCACTATTCCTATATTATTAATTAAATGAAAAATATAAAAAGTTCTGACGTTAAAATCTAAAATTTTAAGACGTTTATTCCAATTTTATGATTGTTAATCATTATAATCATGTATTATGTATCACGTTATTTAAAGTATCATACGTCATATTTTTTAATTAAAATCAAATAGAAAAATAAAAACTATCGAATTTTAAAAATAGAGAATTAATTTTGTTAAATCAATAAAATAAATAAATTAAAATTATAATTAAATCTTTTTTATTGATATAAGTGAACAAACAAACACGTCTATAATATTTGAACACCAATAATAAAAATAATAATATTAGATTTTACCATATTCAAACTCATGCATTACATATGAAATATATATGCGCTAACCCTTTTATAAAAAGGAAAATTTTAGTGATTTTTTATTTTATTTTTATGTTAACATACCTCTAACAAGACATTGTCAGACTTAAGAAATTATTAATTTTCCTTTAACGTTTCTTTGTATTTTAATATAAAATATATCTTTTACAATTATAACAAACTTTTACATTCTTTTATTTTATGATTCTTAACCTAAAATACATTTTTTATTTAATGTTATAACAACAATTTTAAGAATTTTGAAAAATTTATAATAATCAGGAAAAAAAATTACACCGGACTAAACGTCTGCTGAATTGAACGATATAATTAGAATTTAGAATCGAAAATAAAAGTGAATTGAATAGATAGAATGAGTAACACGTGATTAGGTGTAATTGGTTGTTGACCAGTTGGTCAGTAACTGTCGTCGTTCAGCATTTACATGCACTTCAATTTTTCTTAGACTTTGAATTGAATTAGTTACACAAACAAACTGTTATATTATTATCACTTCGTCATACCAACCAATCCCATCTCTCTCTCTTTCGCTTCAATCTCCCTCTGATAACTCTGGTTAGTCAATTTCATTTTCTTTTCTTCTTTCTTCCATCACTCAATTGGTTGATTTTTTCTTGTGCTTTTATTTTGTTTACTGTGTTCAATTTAGTTGTTGGGGTTTTCATGCTTGTGCTTTTATTTTGCTAATTCTGTTCACTTTATTTGAGGTTTTCATTCTTGTTGGTGATTTGTGTGGTCATAAATATAATATCTTAATTTGTTCTTTTGATTGATTTATTATGTCTTCGACTCATGGTATATCATATACCCGCTACGAAATGAAATATTGGTGAAAATGATAACCGAAAAGTTATCTAATTTTACTATTTTTGTTTGTGAATTTATTTAAAAAATAAAAAAATATGGTACCTTTTTGCTTTCCTTATTATAATTTTTCAATAAATTTTATTCTTTCTTATATGTGATCATTGCTTGTCAAGTCTTCTTCTTCTGGGAAATATATCTGTGTTTATCTATGTACAAGGATATATTCGTTATTGTGTTCTTTTTTGGTATTTATATGCTAAAGTGTTTTTTTTCCATGAGTGAATGTTTGGTTCCACTTTTGGAAGAAGCAAAATTGAGTCTTGAGGTGAGGAAGCATGTTTTGTTATTTTTGAGAAGAATTGATTTTGTCTTTAGAATTGATTCAACTTGAATCTAGAATTTGGAGCTTTTGCCTCTAGAATTGAATTTTAGCCTTGAATTTATAATTCAACTCACTTTTATATGAATGTATTCAAATATAAATTAATTTATCTTCAACTCATTTTTAACTAAAAGCAATTTTCCAGAACCAATTCATTTAATTTAAAATGGAAAGCAATTGGCTAAGCTTCTCTTTGTATGCTGAAGTAAGTTATTTTCTGCCAAGCGCAATGTCAATTGATGGTTAGAGAGAAATGATTTTATTAGTGCTGAGATTTTTTAATGTTAATTTTCTGAAGTAGTTTGATTAAAAATCTAAGATAACTTTGTTTGATTTATTTGCCAATCTTCTCAAATCATCATTGTTAAAAGTGATGAGATCGACATTCTGAGTCTAAATTCTTTTGTATCTTTTGCTGCTTCCTGTCTTTACTTAAAAAAGTATTCTCTACCATTAATTCCAAGAGTTGGAGATAAAGTGTAATTGACCATTCCAACGAGATTATGAATGTTTTATTCAACTTGGTCTTGGTATACATTGTTTTTGATCTCCTATTCTTTATAGTGTTTGGTTCATCCCCTGCTTCAATTGTGTTGTAAATTGTAATGAGTGATTACCATAAGAGATGAGATTGGCTACATAATACTTTATAGTTGTGATATAATGATGTACTTCATGTCTAATGTCTATCATGAAATTTCGACTATCCAATGGTAAACTTGATGAATTTGAAATACAAAAAGATTAAATTATGAGTCAGAGATGTTTCATTTGTGACCTAATCAATTGTTGTTTTATGGCTCTAACATATGGTTCTAAATTGCGGTTGTGACTATGCAACAAACTTTGATATGCAACAAAGTGCAAGCAAATGTGTCCGCAATTGCAGTTGCGATGCCATTGGGGAGAACTCTAAAACTTTTATATTGCGGCTGCAAATTAAAACTACGCAAACAGTAGCCTTAGTACATATTCATATTTTATAGTTAGCTGTGGTAACTTCTTAGGTTGTGGCTTGAAAATAATTGAACCTTGTCCATATATATTACGTGTCAATTTTTTCATAAATGATTATTAATTATGATAAACTGATTGGTATAAGAAGTTAAGAACTCTTCTTTGATGATGATTTCTTTGGTTCTTAATAGCACAGGAACAATGTCTGAGAAAATCACAGCAGAAAACCTTCTTCACAACCTTGTGGACACATTTGTGGAGAAGCCAAAAAAGGTATCATTCTTCGAGGAAGGGAATTCAGACTCAGTGAGCACTCAGATCAACAGACTGTTTGGACGCGAGAAACCTGTACACCATCTTTTAGGAGGCGGAAAATGTATGGCATTTTATTTCTACTCAATCTAATTTAATATAAGATGTACATTATTGACATCAACTAAAAAATTTAATCACTTTTTTCTTACATTTTTTGTGCGTTTGAATGTCATAGCTGCGGATGTCATGTTATGGAGGAACAAGAAGATTTCTGCAAGTTTTTTAACTGGTGCAACAATTGTATGGGTGCTATTTGAATGGCTCAATTATCATTTTCTTACTCTTCTATGCTTTGCTTTGGTTCTTGTCATGCTTGCACAGTTTCTATGGTCAAATGCTTCTGGTTTGTTGAACAGGTGATTTGAGAAACTTTATGTCTTTTCATTTTCTCTTCTTTATGTCAATTCGTTGCTCAGTGATTATTTATCTGTCTGATTAAATAATTATTTGGTTACATAGGAGATTTAATTTACTGCAAGCAATTTTGCATCTCTACGTCGTTATTTGATTATGACAGTGTGTGCTTTATGTTTACAGTACACCATCTAAGGTACCGCGTCTTGTTATCCCACAAGAATACTTTGTCAACATTGGAACTATAATTGGGAATGAGGTTAACCGTGGGTTGAGGTTTCTTCAAGATATTTCTTGTGAAGGAAACTTGAAGCTATTTCTCATTGTATGTTTGCACTTTATTATGTTCATTTACTTTATATATAGCCATAACCATTTATCATCCAGAGTTAACCTTTATACATGTTTATTTTCCTTGATGCTTGCTTTTCAAACAATTCATTTTCTTTTGAAGTTGTCAACATAATCTTTCAATTGTGGCATGTTAACGATATGTGTTATGGCAAATGCTTTTTTGACCTTTTCTTAGTTGGTATGGTAGGCTCAATATTCACTTAATGTGTATTATTTAATACTTAGTGGTAGGTATGTTGTACAACTCCATCATGATTCATAACATCATAACATCATACTTCATAGATTGTCGCCATATTTATTCTGTTGACATCAATCACAGCATCATCCATGTTATATATAAGTCACTTAAGATCAATTAGAATTGCTTCGTCCCCAAGGTGTCAACTTAGCAGTAAGCGTTTGACATTGTAACCTTAAGGGACAAAGTTCAAATCCCGTATGAGACACATGTAAAATTGCCATTAGTGCCATGGTTATTAGTAATAATTTTCTTTTCCCCAATTTTTTTTATAAATAAAATTGAATTGCTTCTGCAAAACTCAGCTAACCCAACTTTCAGTGAATAATGAACTATTGTGTGGTTATGCCTCATCATGTCACGTTGTTTTGGCTAGAGATAAGAATATTATTGTACAAAGTGACATAGAGTTGGAACTAGAAGGGATGCGGGAGGGATGAAAACTGAAAACCTGAAAAAGATGGGATATACACTTATTGGTAAAAAAATAATGGAAGTTTGAAGAGTCAATTAAGTGTCTGTTATTTTACCTGATTTGGTGTATTAATATTTATATCACAAGTAAACAAAGTTGATGTTTTGTTATTTTTAATGCACAATCCTAATGTGACATCCTCTTCTGCACAATAGCTTGCTTTATGATATTTATGTACCTTTAAATGATATTTATTTCTATACTGACAAAAGAAATGTTGCATATATTTTTCTTTGGAATTTGTGATCAATGGTTGAAATTTGAAATACTCTCAGGTTGTAGCAAGTTTGTGGGTTGGTTCAGTGATTGGGAGCTGGTGCAATTTTTTGACTGTCATCTATATTGGTGAGACCAGCTTTATTTGCATATTTTTTTATGGGTTTTTATTCTTTTTAAGTTTTAATTAATATATGATGACCCCAAATATGTTCACATGCTATTATGATTGCTTCCTTGTACCTAGCACTAGGTAGCAGTAATGGTTTTAGTTCAGGAAATGGCCTCTCCCCCTGGAGGGTTACTGTCCTATATACTAGAGCTTATATAGAGCTCCTAAAAGAGTGTTGGTGTGTCAAGTGCGAGTAAGAGTCTCACATTAGATGAAAAAGTGGATGTTTAGCAACATATAAGTGAAGAACTCATATACTCAATGTCTTGAGATTTTGGATGAAAGTACAGTGTCCAACCTACCCACTTACGTGGTTGTTTTTAGCTCAATGTGATGTTTTCCTGAACTCCCCTCATGACCCAACAAAAGGGAACCACAAACACTGGTCTGCAAGTTTGAATAATGTAGTGCCAGTTTTCTTTGAGAAATTTGTTTCCAATTTCATTATTTGCTTTTTGTCTTAGAAGAGATGTAAATACCACCATAATTAACTCACACAATTGCGAGGTCTCGGATTCAAACCCGGGACAAGAAGTCCAACTTAGCAATATCGGCATTTGCCAATTGAACTAGGACTTAAAGATGTTTTCAATTTGGATTTTAGTCCTCACTTCTATTACAAAACTTCCACTTTTTCAATTGAAAACACTATGAAAACAAGGAACAGATTGAAAATGAGGTGTAAGTTTTGTAATTAAAGTTAAAATATATTAAATGATAATAGAAACGATTCCTCAAAGTAAATAGACCCATTTTTAAAATTTGGTCCATTTGATAAGGATTCAACTCATATCTCATAAGGACTTGAGTTTGAATCCAACTTCCAATGCAAGGACCTCGTTGGTGATTAGTATGCGGAATACTTTTGTAAGCACTTTTTGAGCCGTGAAGCTTTCCTTGACTTGGGAACCCGGAAGACACACATCACCTAACTTATTTCATTGGTAAAAAAAAGAAAACGGACCCATTTTTTTATGCTTCAGCTAGCTCTATGAAATCTTTTCTTCTGATAACATGATGAGCTATAGGTAAGATGCAAAGATGAAAGTTTTTTTTAAGGTAATGACGCTTATTCACAAAGGCTGGCTTCGTTATGTTCTTTCGGATAATGTCATCTCAATAATTGAATCTTTTATAAATTATAAACTCATACAGGTCAATGTTATATATATTATTTTGTGGGTACATTTCTACCTAATATTAACATGGATGACATCTTCTACAAGTTCAATATTGATGTTTTTCCCTTCCAGTTGATTATTCAGTTATACTTGAATGCTGAAACAAATAATTTTTCTGAAGGTATTGTCGCTGCTCATACACTTCCAGTTTTCTATGAGAAGTATGAGGATGAAGTTGACAACTTTGTGTTCCAGGTCCTTGGTCAAGTACAAAATAACTATAGAAAGCTTGATGCCGGTGTGCTCAGCAAAATCCCCAAAGGAAATCTCAAAGGAAAAAAACATGAGTAGGTTAATCCTCATGTAAATTAATGGTTGAAGGAAATAACCAGGGGTGGAAATATCTCTACCTTATCAATCATATTTGATTGGCAGAAACTTGCTTATGTAAATGATATTTATGTAGACAATCTGTGAAACTTATATGTAGAGTTTGATTCTAATTATCAATTTTCTTTATCATTTTAATTAGATCAATAACTATGCACTAGAACAACAACAACATTTAGTCCCAATAATGGATTTATCCGGAGAATGGGGTACAAGATTCCATACCTTGTTTCTTTTAAATTGTGAGAGTTCTTCCATCATAGCTTCAACCCATATGATTTGTCACCAATAGCTTGATCAATCGTTTTGGGTTCAACTTGTGATATCATGGCTATGTTGGTAGTGTTTTCCCTTAGAGAATTTCTGGTTTTAACACCATCTTCAATATTCCCAATGATCAGATCTGGAGGATGATGTGTGACTGTTCTCCATCCTTTTGGAGGTTGCTGTGAGGTTGGGTCAAACTCATCTTCTTCATGAGGACCGGGTACTCGAGAGGATGAATGTTCATCTTCTTCATTTTTATCCATTTTTTCTAAACACAAGTCATCAAACTCATAAAAAATAACATGCATGGATTCCTCCACAATTTGAGTCCTAAGATTATATATTCTATAACCTTTTGACGTTGTGGAGTATCCTAGAAAAACTCCTTATCAGATTTTGGATCAAACTTTCCCAAATTTTCTTTATTATTAAGAATGTAGCAATAACACCCAAAAATATGAAAATAAGAATATTTGGTTTTCTCCCTTTCCATAGCTCGTATGGAGTTTTTGTTTAAAATTTTCTAATGGATGCACGATTAGAAACATAACAAGCAGTGTTAATGGGCTTCGGCCCAAAATATTTTTCAATATTGGCTTCATTTAAAATGGTTCTAGCCATTCTTGTAAAGTTCTATTTTTCCTTTCAACAACCCCATTTTGTTGGGGAGTTCTTGGACAAGAAAAGTTGTGAGAAATACCATTTTCATTACAAATATTTTTAAAGGATTCATTTTCAAATTCACCCCCATGGTCACTTCTCACCGAGACAATTTTTGATCCATTTTCGTTTTGAATCTTTTTGCAAAAATGGTGGAACGCCTCAAAAGCTTCATCTTTATGTTTCAAGAATAAAACCCAAGTAAAACGAGAAAAATCATCAACAATAACAAAGCCATATCTTTTACCTTGGAGTTTTGATGGGACCCAAAAAGGTCAATATGAATAAGTTCAAGAGGATGTTTTGTTGAAACTATTTTTTGAGTGAAAAGCTACTTTTAACTTGTTTTCCTTTAACACAAGCTTCACAAACTTTGTCTTTCTCAAATTAATTTTTGAAAGACCTTTAACTAATTCTAACTTTGATAATTAGAAATAGTTTTTAAGCTTGTGTGACCAACTCTTTTGTGCCAAATCCATTTATCTTTATCAATGGATACAAAACAAGATTCAGTGGGTAAATCATCCAGATAAAGTTCATATAAATTCTTTTTTCTAAAACCGGAGAAGAAAACTCTACCCGAGGATGAATGTTTAACCTCACAAAGAGTAGGCTTAAAAATGACTTCAAAACCGCTATCACATAATTGACTAATATGCTTAGCAAGTTATGTTTTAGACCATCCACATACTGAACATTTTCAGTTTTTTAGCATAATTGTTTTTACCAATAATATATGTACTTTTATTTGAGCTTTATCATTGTTACCAAATGTGACTGATCATCCATCCTTTATCTCCAAGGAAATAAAGCAATGCTTATCTCCTGTCATATGCCATTGAGCAACCACGTCCAAGTACCAATGCTTTCTTTTGTTGATCAGAGGATGAACCTGTGTTAGGTTTTTAAAAGTAACTTAGGTACCCATATAGCATTGGTCCTTGTTGGTTAGTTTTTTCCTCTTGTGAGGATTTTTCTTTTTGTGATAACAAATAGAATCATGGTGCCCATGTTTACCACCAAATGAACAACCTTTCTTTATATTTTGAGCTTTCTTCTTAGCGTGACAGATTTTGAGAGTGTGCCAAGTTTGCGAAAAGTACATTTTGACCTATCCTCTGTTTTTTAGGCAAGAAAAAATTTTCATACAATTTTGTTTTTGAGAACTTTTAAAGCCAAAACCAACTTTGTCAAATATTCCAGATTGAGATCCCATTATCTTTTGAAAAGTTTCAGTAGATTTAACAAAGTTGGTAATGTCATTTTTTAGTTCTCCAACCTCTACTTTTAAAATCTCCTTTTATGTGTCCTCTTCTGGAGGATGAATTCTGACATTCTTTTTATTTAAAAGTGCTTGTTGCTCAGATAATTTCTCATGAGATAACTGCAAATCTAGAATGATTTTTTTTCTTCATATTTCTCATTCTTGGCTTGAAGTTCCTCATTGAGTTTCTTTATTTCATAAAGTTGATTTTTGAGAAAACCACATTTATGAGATAAAGTATTTGAGTCATTTAAAAGATTGTCAAATTCAATTTCTAATTGTTCACAAGAAGGACATAGTTCTGAAATACTTACTTTTTCAGTTTCTGATTTTGCCATAAGACATAGGTTGGCTTCTTCGTCCTTTTCTTGCTCAGAGGATGAATCATCACTGTCATCCCAAGTAATCATCATGGATTTGTTTTTGTATGAAAATCTTCTTGAGTTCCTTTTGTTGAGAGGACACTCAGTTTTGTAGTGTCCTATCTTGTTTCATCCAAAACACGTTATCTGACTTTTGTTAATTTTTTCTTTTTAAGGAGATCTTCTATCTTATCCTCTTCGATTTATCATCCTCTGGATTCTTCTGGAAATCAGAGCCAGTTCATCCTCTTCCTCAGATAGAGGATACTTCGAGCTTTCCTTTTTCATGACCTCTTCCGTCTTCTTAAGGGATGAACTTTCTGCTTGGCTTGTTTTTAGCGCTATCATTTTTCCTTTTCTGCTGGGTTTGTCAGCCAGCAACAATGGTTCATGGGCTCTTAGATTACCAACTAGATCTTCTAATTTCATGTTGGTCAAGTCTCTTGCTTCTGTAATGGCAGTCACCATTGGCCTCTATTCTTTTGGTAAACTCCTTAGGATTTTTCTTATCATTTCTTGAACGGAGTATACCTTTCCAAGAGATCTCAAGTTATTTAATATGATTGTTAACCTTGAGAACATTTCATCAATAGTTTCCTCTTCCTTCATTTCGAATAGTTTGAAATCTCTTACTCCCATGTCAATTCTTGCTTCTTTCACATGACTTGCTCCTTCATGATGAATCCTTAGAGTGTCCCAAAGCTCCTTAGCGCTTTTGCACTCTTCGACTCTATCATACTCTTCCCTGCACAAAGCACACATTAGAAATAAATGAGCTTTAGAGTTTAGGAGTACCTTTGCATTTTCATCAGCTGTCCATTGTGCTTGAGGTTTCACATCAGAGGTTGCATCTGCATTGTTGGTTCTGATGGGTTTTTCAAAACCTTCAGATTCAAACTGAGTTAAAAGAGTGAAGGAGAAATATAAGATTGACACACACTATTTTTATACTGGTTCACCCAAAGATGGCTACTTCCAGTCCTCACAGCCTTGTGAGATTTCACTAATGTTCAAACAGATCAACCTCAGACAGAGGATGATTACAACTTGTGTATTCTTAAGCTTCACCAAGCTTACAATCAGATTTCAAATATTTCCAAGTGTATCTCACGTGGAAATTACAGTGTGATATGAGAGTGATTGATTCTAAATACTTTCTCAAAAGATTAACAAAGATCTAATGTAGGATTTGTAGAAAGTATGAAGATATAATGGATGTTGCTTCTTGAAAGCTTTAAGATCTTTGATCTTTTTAATGCAATGTGTTGTGTATTGATGAAGATCAGCTTGCTGCAATTTATAGAGGTCTTCTAATGTTCATTTCATATGCCAAGCCTTTTATGACCGTTGGAAAATCCATTTTAGAAATGCCAAGGTTTTTCTTCATAATTACGAAAATACCATTCAGCTCCTTGGATAGATGCATTCCATGCTCAAGTACGAGGTAACAATTTTCTGGGTACTTGGGGACACGTGCTGTCTTTTTCTCTTTCCTTTCTTTAATGTTTGAAGATTATGTGAAGTCATTTTCATTCTCCTTTCTTCAATGCCTTGAAAAAGCTTCACATGTGAACATTTTCTCTTTCCTTCATTTAATGCTTGTAAGAACATGTGATGTCCTTTTCATTCCTTTCTTTAAGGCTTTGTAAAGGCTTCACGTGTGAAGTCCTTTTCTTCTTTCCTTGCCTTAAGACATGTGAGCAATTTATTTTGGACTTGTTTGTTGTTGCCTTTTTGAAGATTGACTTTATAATCTTTTTAAATCACACAAGAGTACATGTAGCCTTTGCCTATGACATGATGAGTTGCTTTCATAAAGTGTTGGGATGCTTTTCAAGATGTTGACTATAGGCACATGCTAATGTAATTCTTCATCGTAACTTTCTTTTGCCTTCTTACTCCTTTTCTTCAAAAGCTTTTCTTTATCCATTCTTTAATAGTATTTTGCCTTTATTGAATGAATCAAACAATTCATTTTTTAATACTATTATGCCTTTGTTGAATGAATTGAAATAATTCATTCTTTAATACTATTATGCCTTTGTTTAATGAATTCAAATCAACGAGGATGCATAACTGCAGTTTCACCAGCTCGTGAGGCCATCCTCGGCATTTTCCATTCTTAGCATTTAACTCATAATTTTCTTCTTTTTCCTTAATGAATGATAACCTGTTTTCTTATATGAATACACTCAAAAGCACAGATTAGTCATTAACCTCAATCATAATATTTTAATTAATTTTGTTATCATTAAAACCAATTGAGAGAGATCTTGTCTCAACAAGTTTACAACAACCACCATCATTGAATCCAAATTTCGAGTTGTGGGATCAGTGAAATAACATGGTCCTTTCTTGGATCACCAGGACCTTGTCGCCTCACATTGCTTAGAGCACGATTTGCTTCGACGGTGCACAAGAACTTTGGTTCGATCTTGAAGATCGCTTCACGAAAGATAATCACTTTCATTTTTCTGATTTACTCAAAAATTTGCACTCAATCAAACAAGGGGACCGTTCTTTATCAACCTATTATACTTATTTGAAGATTTTATGGGATGAATTAGAGTTTTTATGACCTACCCCTTCTTGTTCTTGCCTTACTCGTTGCACATATTCTTTAAGCTCTGTCGTCAAAGACTATAAACACAACAAATACATCGTATGTTTTCTCAAAGGCCTTAATGACAACTACAATAATGCCCGAACACAAATTCTCCTCATGGACCATTTACCATCATTGAGCAAAGCCTATTCCCTTATTGTCCAACAAGGTCCAACTCCTACTTTGAACCCTAACCCTAATTATGCTTCTAATATCACTTCTTCTGACTCTGCTATTTTTTATTTTTTTATTTTAAATTCTGGTAATTCTAATCCTCCAAAAGGTCATAATAGTCAACCCAAAGGTAGAGGTCGTGGCAAAGGGCAAATGTTATGTAGTCATTGCAACAAAACTAATCACACTATTGAAAACTACTAGTTTAAACATGGATTTTCTCATGGTTACAAATCCAAGACTCAACTCAGCAATGAATCATCTGGTGATGGGAAAAAATCACAACTTTCAAATTCTTCTATTAATGACACACTCACAAAGGAAGATTATCAGTTTTCGTCAATTTGCTAAAATCTTCAAAGGAGGCAGGTTCTAACTCATCCACTAACAAGGATAATGGAGTTGATCATAGTCCTCATGTGGTTTCTAGTATTTCCAAGATAGGTAACACTTACCAACCTCAAAACATATGGATATTGGACTCTGGCACATCAGATCATGTGTGCCATAACATTAAGGCTTTTTAAACTATCAAACAAATTGCTTTTGTTTCCATTGTTTTTCCTATTGGGAGTAATTTGTATGCACACTTTTCTGGCACTATTTCTTTCAATTATTCTTTTTACCTTAAAGATTTTTTGTTTATCCCTCAATTTCATTTCAATCTTATATCCATTTCAAAATAAACTCAAAATCTTAATTGGAAATTGGTGTTCTCACATAATTTTTGTGAAATTTAGGATATGGATACCAAGAGGATGATTGTAAGACCCATAATTTTAAAGTACCATTTATGTATTTTTGGTGTACTTTTGGATTTTGGCTCGGAGGCTTTTAAGCCAAAGTTAATAATATTCTTGGAGTTTTATAATCAAAAAGATTTTTTTTTTGATGCCAATTAAAATTTCTCGTCGATAAATAAATTGAAATTAACTGCGGTTGATCCTTTACGGATAATTTAATGCGTTTCGGAGTTGAAACGGTAATTTAACAAATATCAGATATTGTTAAAGTTATATTTATTATCTATATATGTTTGTTTGGAGGGAAAAAAGAAAGGAAAACTAGAAGGAAGGAAAAAGAAAAGAAAATAGTATAAAAGGGAAGAAAGGAAAAACAAAGGAAAGAAAAAGAAGGAAAGAAAATTGCCAATTTCCATCTCCTTCTCTGAACCGTGAACCGATTTCCCTCCTTCTCCGTTTTCATTTTCGTCGCTTTCTTTTCTTCAAAACTAGTAACCCAAGGTTGGGTGAGATTAGAACAAGGATTTCGCAACTCCACTCTTCCTCTTTGATTCGAAAACGAAGAAAAACGGTATTTGAGATCCAAACACAAACCCCTCCGTTTCTTCTAGATCCAAGCTTCATTTCGCGAAGAGTTAGAAGGGAAAGTTGCTCACTACCACGCCACGGTGATAGGGGACCAATTTGGAGGCGACGTTGCGAGCGAATATTTTACAGGTTTTACTCGCGGTACCGGAAACCCACGTTAAAGCTAACGTTAAGGTAAGGGCTCCTTCCAAACTTCTAGTTTGCATTAGGAACTTATCTGTAGTTTGTGTGGAAAGGAATTTGTTAGGGTTCAATGTATTGATTTAGGGAAAATGAATCTAAGGTTATGTGGGTAAAATCTTAGAGTTGGGTTTTGACGATATTGATGAATGTTTCGTGGCAAATGAATTTTAACTCACTTGTGTATGATTATGAGTAAATGAAGTCTGATGTATTTGGGTGTTATGTTGTGTTGATTTGTGTTCGTCGTATTTGGCGTGTTCATACTTGATGTTTGTTGATTGATGTGTTTTGGTGTGAATTATGGATTGAATGTGAGAGTATATTTGAGTTTGTTTCGGTGGAATTTGAAAACCATTAGAGTTAAACGAGTATTAAAAATGGGGAATCTTTTAATACCTCGGTTTACTTAATGTGCGTTTGAGGAAAATGTTAAAGTTAACTGGACGTTAAGAATGGGGAATCTCTTAATGTCTCGGTTACTTAATGTTTGTTTTTGAAAATCGTTTCAGTAAATGAGAAATTAAGAATGGGGGAATCTCTTAATGTCTTGTTTACTGAATGTTTGTATGGAAATCGTTTAAGTCAAAAGTATATTAAGAATGGGAATCTCTTAATATGTCTGTTTGCTTAACGTTTTGTTTTGAAAATCATTAAGATAAATCAGTATTAAGAATGGGGAATCTCTTAATGACTTATTTATTTAATGTTGTTTGAAAATCGTTTAAGTTAACTGGGGCGTTAAGAATGGGGAATCTCTTAATGTCTTGGTTACTTAATGTTGGTTGTGAAGGTCGTTTAGTTTAAATGGGTATTAAAAATGGGGAATCTTTTTAAATATCTGCATTTGATTAACAATTGTTTGTGGATGGAGTCTGTGTATGCTCATGCATTTCATTTTGGTAAATTGTGTTGACCCGTGATAGGTGACACCTTGGTAAACTGTACTGACCTGTGATAGGTGGTACGTTTACGATTTACGTTTTTAGTGAATTGTGCTGACCCGTGATAGGTGGCACCTCGGTAAACAATACTGGTCTGTGATAGGCGGTACGTTTACGATTCACGCTTTTTCTTTTAGTAAATCGTGTTGACCCGTGATAGGTGACACCTCGGTAAACTGTACTGACCCGTGATAGGTGGTAACGTTTATGATTTACGCATTTTAGTAAATCGTGTTGACCCGTGATAGGTGGCACCTCGGTAATTGGTACTTTGACCTGCGATAGGCGGTACAATTATGATTTACGGCCCTTCGAGGAGGGTTTTGGTTTGGAATTCCGAGTCCATGCATTTTGGCATATACGCATTGCATTAGGGTGCTTGGCACGCGAGTCGTATTTGATTTGAGTTTATGATTGAGTGATTTGAATTTTGATTTATCGTGGTAATTACGTTGAAGGTGCTAAGTGTTATGTGTTAGTTATTGGGTGTAAGTATGATGGTTATCGAGATCCCAATTGTCGTGGTAATCGCGTAGGAATTGCTAAGTGTTAGGTTGTGGACTTGATTAGGAATGACTTGAGTTAATTCATGGATTTTTGGAAAAATGATCAGGGAAATCGATTTCCCAATCGATTGGATGGTAAACAAGGACTTGGCCAAATGGACAAAATCGATTAGCCAATCGATTTTGTAATCAGTTTTCGAAAATCATTTACGAAATCGATTGCCCAATCGATTGGGCCTTAAGTCAGGGACTCATCCATATTCGACCAAATCGATTTGGAAATCGATTGGCTTAAAACCTGGGGGCTCAGTACTCACTCAATCGATTGCCAAATCGATTGATTCCGCCCAGGATTCTGTTTTCATTAAAAACCTTCACCCCAATCGATTTCCCAATCGATTGGCTTAGTGAAAATCCTCAGTTTGAGTTAGATGATTGATTACTCATTAACTTATCCATGTCTTGATTTGTTATGTGTTAATTAGGAGATTGAGAACTTCATTTTACTTTCATTTTTAATTGGCAAAGTATTGTATAAACTTTTCGCATATTGGAAATCCTGTTAAGGTGCATGCTTAGTTGAAAAGTTATTTTGAGCATTTAAAAACTTAATTGCTATGTGTTAACTGTTATTTGTTGGTTGGTGACCCTTTACAATTATTGTGGAAATCTGGGCTTTGCCCTCATATGAGAGTCAGGACGGTCCTACCGGTTCGTACCCTACAGACGGGAATGGAGATGGGAACGCGTGACTGCAGTTACGTTAGGAGGATCTCACGGGGCGCGTGGAGATACTCAGGGTGTATAGCTTTTTGGTAGGATGATCAGATTAGGATGATGTATAGGGACTAGGTGTCCTTCTTTTTTGGATTGGAGTATTTTTAGTTTGGAAAACTGTACTTATACTAATATTGTCAGTTTGACATCTCATTTGAATGGGTTCCATGTACCATTTGTTGCTGTGTAAATGGTTTGGATTTATAATTGGAGAAACTTTTCCACTGTTTGTAAATTATGATGACTCAATTATTTATCCAAAGGCATTTCCTGATTTAATTCTTTGTTTGTTTTTATTTACTTTTTTAAAAAAAAAAAATATACCCTCGCTTTGAAAAACGGGGTGTTACAATGATTGAGAATGTGGACCTCATTAATAATCTCTACGTCCTCAATACATCTCATTTCACTAGGATTTTAGATTCTGATAGAGTTTATGCTTCTATTAATACTACTCAATGTTATTTTTTATTTGACATTTGACATTATAGATTAGGTCATTCTTTTTTTTGACAATTTTTTTTGACGTCAAACCATGTGTAAATACTTTCCCTATATTTATTTCAATAAAAATCTTGTTTGTGATTCTTGTCATATGGAAAATAAAGTAGGCTTCCTTTCTCTTATAGTAATAGTTTATCTTTATATGCTTTTCAACTTGTTCATATGCATATATGGGGCCTATAAATACTGTTTCTTTGGATGGCTTTTCTTACTTTTTAACAATTGTTGATGGCTTTACTCAACATACTTGGGTGTTATAATGAGTGCCAAATCTGAAACTCGAATGCATATTCAGAACTTTATTGCCTGTGTTTCTAATCAATTTTCTACACATGTCAAAACCATAAGAAGTGACAATGGGGCAGAGTTTCTTATGCCCTCATTTTATGCTTCTTTTAGGCATTATACATCAAAGATCTTGTGTAGAAACCCCTGGACAAAACTCAATGGTTGAAAGGAAACATCGACATATATTAAATGTTACAAGAGGTCTCTTATTCCATGCTCATTTGTCAAAATGTTTTTGGTCTCATGCCTTAAATCATGTTGTTTTTTTTAATTAATCAAACATGCACCCTTGTACTTAAAAAACAAAATTCCCTTTGAACTTTTGTATAAATCTCCCCTACCTTTAATAATTTAAAGGTCTTTGGTTGTCTTGCTTTTGTTTCAAAATTAACTCATGCTAGAACTAAATTAGATCTCCAGGCTAGAAAATGCATTTCCTTATGATATAAACATGGGGCAAAAGGGTACATTCTTTTTTTATTTGCATAATCGTGATTCCTTTATTTCTAGAAATGTTATTTTCTATGAGTCAAATTTTCTTTACAATGTAAATCTACCTACTGCTTGCACTAGTGACTTGATCAACCACCATGATCAGTTGTTTCTTTTTGATGTTCCTATTGATGCTCCTGTTACTAATCATGCTCCTCATATTAATTTTCATGTTAATGATTCTCTTATAAATGATAACCATGTTGATAGTTCCTTTGATATAGGGAGTAATACTTCCCATGACATTAGAACTCTTAGAAAGTTTAATAGATCAAGAAAACCTTATAACGACTTGAATGACTATCAATGTTATGCTAATATACAAAAAAAATTATGATATTTTGTATCCTACTTTTTTGTGTGTGTGTTTTCTTACTCAAATATATCTTCAAATTATTTTAAATACATGAATGCTATTACTAGTAACTTTGAACCCCATTACAAACAAGTTGTCCAACATAATATTTGGGTCAAGGCTATCGATAATGAACTTCAGGCCCTAAAACAAAATAATGGGTGGATCATCACCACTTTACCCCATGGTAAGAAGCCCATCGGATGCAAGTGGATCTATACGATCAAACACAATTCTAATGGTTCAATAGAAAGGTATAAAGTGCATTTTGTTGCAAAAGGATTTATTCAAATTGAAGGTATATATTTCTTTGACACTTTTTCTCCCGTTGCAAAATTAACTACATTAAGATTACTCCTTGCTATCGCTTCTTCTCAAAATTGGTTTTTGCATCACTTGGACGTACACAATGCCTTTTTACACGACGACTTAGATGAGGATGTTTATATAGAATTGCCTCTGGGCATTTCATCTAACAAACCTAATAAAGTTTACAAACTTTTGAAATCTCTATATGGATTAAAGCAATCTAGTAGACAATGGTTTACAAAAATTGTCGTTTGCATTAATTTCAAAAGAATATATGAATCCAATTTTGATCATTCTTTATTCACCAAGAGATTGCATAAATCCTTCACTGCAATTTTGATTTACATTGATGATATAATTATTGCAGGAAATGACCCTTGTAAAACCCTGAATTTTCTAAACTCTAATTTATGCAATTTTAGTGTAGTTTGTGTTGAATTGCTTAGACTATTAGCCCAATTTTTATTGTATGAATTAAGTACCAAAAAATATTTTTTGTTAGAGTTAGTAATATGTTTAAAAATTAATGTACATATATATTTTTGGAGAACCGATTAAAATTATTTATTAGAGCATACTTTAATTAAGTTATGAAAAAATTTATTACCGAACAAAATTTTAAAATGTCACATGTTGCTAATAAATTCATTTGTCAATTAAGTTGCGACCAGAGTAGATATTTTTATTAAATTAAATTGAGAAGTGAGTGATGTGATGTGTGTAAGAGTGATTATATTATATAATGATGATTGTGTTTAAACAAACTCCATATTTAAAGTTTTGATGAAAATAAACAAAGGTTAATTAAGAAAGTTAATTATGATTCTAAAATGTTATGTTAATTTAACTTGTGCTTTTGAGTGAATTTAATTAAGAACAGAATCAAGCAAAGCAGAAAAGACAGCAATGAGAACATTCTGCATAAAAACAGAGAATGATCTCCAATTTCAAGAATGTTCATCACAACATATTGACCAATCGTTCTCCACCTCTTTAACAAAGATTCTGCCTCGGAATTTCATTCAAATAGAATCAGTACATGGCAAGGAACAATTAGGATTCATCCCAACTCAAATAGGATATCAGATCACTAAAATAAAAGGACTCGAAACAGTCAAAGTAAAACTTCTTTTGGCTACATTCAAGACTCAAGATCGAAACTGCATCATCCAAGATAAAGGGAGAAACTTCAAAGGCTCTTTAACTAGAAATATTGGTTTCAGTAAAAAATACAGAGCACTACCAACAACTCTTTTTGACCTTCATTAAATGCTTCTAAAGCCTATAAATAGAAGGCCAATATCCAGGAATAAAACAAGAAATTCAAGTGCTGTAAAATCCCACAAATCAATCACATACACATACTTGAAGTTCTCAAGTTTCGCAAAGAAGAAACAGTTCTAAAGTCTCATATCAGGTTGCTTGATTATTACTGAAATTCTTTGTAAATAATCAAATCTCAAACAAGAGTTGAGATATCTCAAATTCTGTCAAAAAATAATCTTATTGTAAAAACTCAAACTAAAGAGTTTCTTTATAGTTTGTTTAGATTGTATTGAATCCTATCAAAGTTAGATAGGTGTTGTTGTTACTTTCTGGGTGGAAAGTAATAGAGATTGAAAGAGATCAAGGTTGATCTAGACTAGGTGCTGTAAAATCAAAAAGGTTCTTTGTTTTAAACACTTAGTGGAAAATCTCACAGTGTGAGGACTGGTCGTAACCCAAGTTGGGTGAACCAAGATATATCTTTGTTTGGTATTCTCTATCCTATCTCTTTATTTGTTAATCTTAATTGATTAACTAAGATAAAACACAAACTGATTTTCTGTTTTAAGCTAATCAAGGAACGTTCTTTGTTTTATAATAAAAACCAAGAACGTTCTCTGTTTTCTGTTTTCTTAACCAAGATCAATCTTGAGTTGTTTTCTTAAGTTTTTAATAGGAATTTTTAAAAGGTACATTTACAATTCAAACCCCTTCCTTGTAAGTTGACATTGTTACTTCAATTGGCATCAGAGCTCGGTCTCTAGAAAGTTCAAAAAACACCTAACAAGTGCTAGAGAAAAGATCTAGAAGAATGTCGAAAGCAAAATACATTGTTGAAGGAGGATCCTCAAACAGACCACCATTCTTTGATGGATCGGATTACTACTTTTGGAAAAACAAAATGCAATTGTTTCTAAAGTCTCAAGACACAGGAATGTGGCGCATCGTTACAGATGGAGACTTCATACCAAGGGTTGATCAAGATGACTCAAACTTTTCCATGATGAAAGAAACTGACTAGACATCCGATGATAAAACTAAGGTACTTTTAAATTCTAAAGCTCAGTTATTCTTATCATGTGCTTTAAGAAGGGAAGAAAGTGAAAGAGTAGATGAGTGCAAAACTGCAAAAGAAGTTTGGGATACACTACAAACTCATCATGAAGGAACAAGCCATGTCAAAGAAACAAGAATAGACATTGGCATAAGGAAATTCGAATCGTTCGAAATGCAAGAAGGAGAAACTATTGATGAAATATACTCAAGATTCACTACAATAGTAAACGAAAAACGTTCACTTGGCAAAGCTTACACAATACAAGAAAGAGTAAGAAAGATCATAAGGTGTCTTCCAATTATATGGAGACCAATGGTACAACCATAGGTCAAGCCAAGAACCTTGAATCACTGCCTCTGAAAAAAATTAATTGGAATATAAAGAGCACATGAAGTATTGCTACAAGAAGACAAACCAATCAAGAAAGGAAAGGCAATAGCACTAAAATCTTCCCTAGAAAAAATCACAGCACAAATAGAGGAAGAACCAAAAGAAAATGAACAAGAAGATGCTGATGAAATTGCTCTTCTTACCGGGAAAAATACATAGAATGATGAGAAGAAGAGATCAAATCAAAAAGGGATTTCAAAACAAAAATCCCAAAATAGAGGTTGACAAAAAGCCAAGTCACATGCTTTGGATGCAATAAATTAAGACATTACAAAGCAGAATGTCCCTCAACAAAAATCCATCAAAACGATTTCCTTTCAAAAAGAAATCAATGATGGCAACATGGGATGATTCAGAAGAATCAAAAACTGAAGAAGAAGAAGAAGAAGCCAACATATGCTTAATGGAAAAAATAGAGGAAGAAGAGGTAATAAGTTCTGAACCTTGTCATTTATGTGAACAAATGGGAAAATAATTTGATAACTTGTTAAATGACTCAAATCTCCTTATTCAAAAATGTAGTTACTTAAAAGAACCATTTCATAAAGAAAAAGAAGAAAAAAAAGAAAGTCAAGCTAAAAATAACATGCTAAAAAAAATCATTCAAGAGTTGAAAGAAACAGAAAAACAGATTTTTGAAAATCAAGAAGGTCAAGAACGTTCTGCACTACAAACGGAGAATGTTCGACTGAAAAATGAAAACGAACTTCTCAAAACAGATTTATTAAATTTCATTAAAGCAACTGAAACCTTTCATAACATCATGGGATCTCAAATAGGAATTTTTGATAAAGATGGCATTGGTTTCAATCAAACCAAAAAACCAAGCTATATGAAAATTTCTTTGTCCCAGAAAGAAAGAAAAATGCAAAACTAGATGCTCATATTGTAAAAAACTTGGACATCTGGAATTTGCTTGCTATTTTTAGAAAATGAGATGAAAAGGTTGAAAGGAAAAAGGTAATTGAAAGAGGAAATCATCCTGTTAAAGCAGTTTTTAAAAAACTACAAAAAGGAGAACAAAAGCTGAACCTTCTCCAGAAAAATTGAAAAAAAGGAGAACGATCTGGAAACTCTTTCAAACCAAAGTTTAAACCTTCTAAAACCTAGAGTGTTAAAACTATTTCAAAATCAACAACTAAATACTCAGCTGATTTCAAAAATAAAGGAATGATATACCATTCTAATGAAAAAGGAAATGTGAAAACTAACTCTCAAGGACCCAAAACATAGTGGGTACATAAGGCGGAAATAATATCATATGCAGGTTGGTTTTCCAAATATAAAGAGAAAGCCTTGGTTCTTGGACAGTGGCTGTTCAAGACACATGATAGGAGATAAAAACTGCTTCATAACATTCATCAAGAAGGATGGAGGATCAATCACTTTTGGTAATAACAATCAAGCTCAGATTAAAGGTAATGGAACCATTGGTAAGACAAACTCTCCTCAAATAAATGATGTTCAATATGTGGAAGTTTTAAAACACAACCTGTTAAGCATAAGTCAGCTATGTGACAATGGATGTGCATTCATTTTCAAACCAAAGGTATGTGAAATCAGGAAAACTAAAATTGGATAAATTCTATTTTTTGGAAATCGAAAGAAAATTTTATATGTTTTGTATCTTGAAGAACTACCTGATGAATCATGCTTTAAACTAGATCTTGTTAGAGGATTACCAAAACTCAACTTTGAAAAAGATAAAATATATGAAGCATGTGCAAAAGGAAAACAAGTCAAAAGTAGCTTTCACTAAAAAGAATTTGTAACAACAAATAGAACTCTTGAACTACTTCACATAGATCTCTTTGGGCCAGTCAAAACAACAAGTCTAGGAGGAATGAAATATTGTTTTGTTATTGTTGATGACTTTTCAAGATTTACGTGGGTTCTATTTTTAAAACAAAAAGATTGCTTTTGAAGCATTCAAAACATTATGTAAAAAGGTTCAAAATGAAAAAGAATCCAACATCATTTATGTAAGAAGTGATCATGGAGAAGAATTCATAAATGCTTCATTTAAAACTTTTTTTGATGAACTTGGCATCTCTCACAATCTCTCATGTGCAAGAACTCCACAACAAAATGGAGTTGTTGAATGAAAAAATAGAACACTACAAGAAATTGCAAGAACTATTTTAGAAGAATCAAATGTTGAAAGATATTTTTGGGCTGAAGCCATAAACACATCTTGCTATATTCTGAACCGTGTATCTATCAGAAAGATCATCAACAAAACCCCATATGAAATATAGAAAACTCAAAAACCAAACATCTCTTACTTTCACATTTTTGGTTGTTACTGTTACATTTTAAACAACAAAGATCTCATTGGAAAATTTGATGCAAAATCTGATAAAGCAATCTTTCTTGGATACTCAACCGATTCTAAAGGTTATAGAGTGTTTAATTTAAGAACTAATGTTGTTGAAATAAGTATGCACATATTATTTGATGAGTTTGAAGACTTAGATATAAGTAAAAAGGATGAGGAAGAAGAAACTCCAATCGAAACACAGCAGCAAAACAGTTTGCAGAAAACAGAGATTGATAAACAATCTCCGTTTCATTCTCCACCAAAAAGCTAGAAAACGATTGAAGATCATCCTCAAACCCAGATCATTGGAGACACGACTGATGGGATTAGAACTTGAAAATCATTCAAGAATGATGGAAACAACAAGGAAATGATATCTCAGATTGAACCAAAATCAATCAAAGAAGCAATTATTGATCAATCTTGGATAAATGTCATGAAGGAAGAACTACTGCAGTTTGAGAAAAATGAAGTCTGGACCCTGATACCTGATCCATTAGATCAAGCAATCATTGGTACACGATGGGTTTTCAAAAACAAACTAGATGAAGAAGGTAAGGTTATCAGAAACAAAGCAAGATTAGTAGCTCAAGGTTACAATCAACAAAAAGGTATAGATTATGATGAAACCTTTGCTCCAGTTGCAAGGTTAGAAGCTATTCGAATACTTCTTGCATATGCATCTCATAAACTTATCAAATTGTTTCAAATGGATGTTAAAAGTGCTTTTTTAAATTGGTTCTTAAATGAACAAGTGTATGTAAAACAGCCCCCAGGTTTTGAAAGCCAATCAAAACCAAATCATGTTTTCAAACTTACCAAAGCTCTATATAGTTTAAAACAAGCACCCATGGCCTGGTATGAACGAATGAGTTCATTCCTAATTAAAAATGGTTTTCTAAGAGGAAAAATCGACACCACATTATTTAAGAAAACAAAGGGAAATGATTTACTCATCGTTCAAGTATATGTTGATGATATCATTTTTGGATCAACAAATGAAAAAATGTGTGAAAGCTTTTCAAAACTTATGCAAAGTGAATTTGAAATGGGCATGATGGGAGGATTAAGGTACTTTCTTGGTTTACAAATTAAACAATATGAAAACGGTATTTTTATTTGTCCAGAAAAGTACATCAAAGATCTGTTGGTTAAATACAAAATGAATGAATCAAAAATCATGACCACTCCTATGCATCCATCTTCTTCTTTAGAAAAAGATGAAAATGGCAATGTTGTTTCTAAGAAAGAGTATCGAGGAATGATTGGCTCTATTCTATATTTAACTGCTAGTAGGCCTGATATAGTGTTTGCAGTAGGATTATGTGCTCGATTTCAATCAGCACAAAAAGAATCCCATTTAACAGCAGTAAAACGCATATTTAGATATCTTGTTGGAACCACTAATCTTGGTCTTTGGTATAGAAAGGGTTCACATTTTGATCTTATAGCATACTGTGATGCTGATTATGCTTGAGATAAAATTGAAAGAAAAAGCACAAGTGGAGCATGTCAGTTTTTAGGCGAAGCATTAATCAGCTGGTCTTGTAGAAAACAGAACACTATAGCCTTGTCAACAACAGAAGCCGAATATGTTTCAGCAGCAAACTATTGTTCACAAGTTCTGTGGATTAAATATCAACTTCAAGATTACTCTGTAAGTTATTCCAGTATTCCAATTTATGTGATATACGATGCGATAAATTTGTCTAAAAATCCCATTTACGCATTCTAGATCAAAACATATTGAAATAAAACATCATTTTATTCGTGATCATGTCAATAAGAAATATATTGAATTAATCTTTGTTGCACTCAAAATCAACTTTGCTGACATTTTACAAAGCCTCTTGTCGAGGATAGTTCTCAATTTGATCAAAGAAAAATTGAAATCAGAAAAAATTCAGAAAATGCTGATAAATTCTGCTTCTGCAGAAACGGAGACGTTTATCAGTCTCTTATTTCGCGAGCATCATTCTCCGTCTGAAAAACCAACATTCTCGTGAGTCACCATTTCCACTTCAAAACGAAAAGGAAATCTTGGCATTTAATACATGGGTCTCTCTGTCTGAAGGTAGAGTGCTGACCAAAGCTTTATAGCCCCCAAGAATTCCTTTCCTCCTTCCTAGTTGACAACAATTGGTCAGAAAAATAATCATTATTTTCTTTTCCTCTTCTCAAGTCAGAAAAACAGTCTCTTTTTCAACCTCTTCACCTTCTTTTCCCCTAAAATCTGTATCAACACACGCCAAACGTTCTCCCACTCCAGAGCGCTCCTCTACCTCCACCTTTTCTGAATCTGAACCATCTCCACCCTCTAAAAAATCCAAACAAAATACTCCGCCTCTGATTTTCCCCAACAAATCCAAACTCTTCAAAAACAAATGGGCTCAATGGCCAGTTGGGATCAGACGAGTTTTTGTCTTTGACAAACTCATCATTGAAGGCAATGTTGTCCAGCATCACACAGATGCTCTTGGCTGGGCCTCATTCCTGCAAACTTCTGAATGCTACTACCCAGATGTTGTTCGAGCATTCTACTGCAATGCAAAGACTTTTGCTGACAAATCCCTTATCATTTCCACGATAAAGGGAGTTGAGATCCAACTAGCCCTGGACATTCTGGCTTCCATTCTTTAGTTGCCCACAGAAGGCCCATCTGTGTTTGACAACAACTGGTACTCAGCTTTGAATCTTCAAAAGACTGAAGTATTGTCCGATCTGTTTCAAGAAGGATCAACCCGCTACTTGTCAATATACCTCTAATCCCTCACTGTGGGAGTCATGAGTATCCACTATCTCCTAAATTGCAAGCGTTTGGACCTGCCTCATGTGATTCTCCAACACATGATCTGTGCAGCAACCAAAGACTACAAGAAGAATACTGTTCCTTATGGAATGGTACTGACTAAAGTCTTCAGCTATTTTCGAGTTTCCCTTTCTTCTGAAAAGTCTTTAATCAAAATCTCTCTCATATGAGAAAAACTTTTTATGCCCCACCTTCATCCACCACATCTTCCTTTCCCACCTCTCTCAAAAGAAAAAGATATGCTCAACTTCGAACAGCCAAAATTCTCATTCCATTTACACCCTCCTCATCTGACCACTCACAAGAAGCAGTTCCAAAATCTGCTCAAGAACGTTCTTCACCTCCTCAAGAACGTTCTCCAACAAAACACCAGAATCCTTCAACCTTTCTCCCTACATCATCCACCATTTCTTCTATTGACTTCATTTCTTTTTCTCAACTTCTTCGCTCCCCAATTCAGGATTTTGGGACATTTCTGACTAATCAAAACATAAGCACCGTGTCCCCACTCTTTGTCTCACCACAAAAAACCAGCTCTTTTGTTTTTAGCATTAGTCAGTTTTTGAACTTCCCAGAACCTGCTGCCCCATCTAGAAGTCTGTCTACCCCACATGCGTCTCTCCCATCCATGTCCACATCCGTTGGTACTCTTCCATCTACTTTTGGGTCTCCCAATACAGTTGTTGCCACTACTACTCAGCAAACAACTCATCTTTGCACTCCTCCTAGCCAGTTTGAACCTTCCAACTCAGATACCATGGCTGCACTGCAGATCATTATGGCTCGACAGCTTCAGCAAGATCAAGAAATCACTCAGCTGAGAACTTGGCTCATAGAGAAACTTGCTCCCAAGCTGGGCATTCCACCTCCACTACTTCATCTGGTTCCTCCTCCTCTTGAAGTTCCTCCACCAGGAAAATCCTCCTATTCGGAAGGATCCTATCTCTCCTTAGCACCTCAGTTGCTCATCTCTTACCTTTTTGAATGACTAAGGGGGAGAATTACGTTAGCTTTTAATCTGTTTTAAGTCTTGTTATGTAATTCTGTTCACAATTAAATGAAAAACCAGTTTATCGCATATAGTGTTTTATAATTCGGTCAAATTAAAAACTGCATAAATTGAGGGGGAGCTTTTAAGCTCTTTAAATACTTGATATTAGAATCAGAATTAAAATCTAATTAACATGTTTGTCATCATCAAAAGAGGGAGATTGTTGAGACAAACTCCATATTTAAAGTTTTGATGAAAATAAACAAAGGTTAATTAAGAAAGTTAATTATGATTCTAAAATGTTATGTTAATTTAACTTGTGCTTTTGAGTGAATTTAATTAAGAACATAATCAAGCAAAGCAGAAAAGACAGCAATGAGAGCATTCTACATAAAAACAGAGAATGATCTCCAGTTTCAAGAATGTTCATCACAACATATTGACCAATCATTCTCCACCTCTTTAACAAAGATTCTGCCTTGGAATTTCATGCAAATAGAATCAGTACATGGCAAGGAACAATTAGGATTCATCCCAGCTCAAATAGGATATCAAATCACTAAAATAAAAGGACTCGAAACAATCAAAGTAAAACAGTTTTGTAACTCTAAAAGTCAAACTGTCAAGAAAGTTTGATCAACCTTGATATATTATAAGACATTTCAAAGGACGTCCAGAATGAACAAAACAATAACTCCAGATTGATCATCAAATCTCCAGAAAGATCAAAGTGACAGATCTAGATTGATAATCAATCTTTATTCCTGCATAACTCCAACAACAGTCTGTTCTCTTTTGCAATGGCTTTTAATCTTTCTCCAAACTTCTTTTGGCTACATTCAAGACTCAAGATCGAAACTGCATCAATCAAGATTAAGGGAGAAACTTCAAAGGCTTTTTAACTAGAAGACAAAACTGATTTAATAAAGGTTGTAACAGAATAGTCAAAGCAGTTTTTAAATCAATTCAAGGCTGGATTATTTTTATTCTGAAATATTGGTTTCAGTCAAAAATACAGAGCACTACCAACATCTCTTTTTGACCTTCATTAAATGCTTCTAAAGCTTATAAATAGAAGGCCAATATTCAGAAATAAAACAAGAAATTCAAGTGCTGTAAAATCCCACAAATCAATCACATACACATACTTGAAGTTCTCAAATTTCGCAAAGAAGAAGCAGTTCTAAAGTCTCATATCAGGTTGCTTGATTATTACTGAAATTCTTTGTAAAGAATCAAATCTCAAATAAGAGTTTCTTTATAATCTTATTATAAAAACTCAAACTATAAAGAGTTTCTTTATAGTTTGTTTAGATTGTATTGAATCCTATCAAAGTTAGATAGGTGCTGTTGTTACTTTCTGGGTGGAAAGTAATAGATATTGAAACAGACCAATGTTGATCTAGACTAGGTGCTGTAAAATCAAGAAGGTTCTTTGTTTTAAACACTTAGTGGAAAATCTCACAGTGTGAGGACTGGACGTAACCCAAGTTGGGTGAACCAGGATATATCTTTGTATGGTATTCTCTATCCTATCTCTTTATTTGTTAAGCTTAATTGAATAGCTAAGATAAAACACAAACTGATTTTCTGTTTTAAGCTAATCAAGGAACGTTCTCTGTTTTATAATAAAAACCAAGAACGTTCTCCGTTTTCTGTTTTCATAACCAAGATCAATCTTGAGTTATTTTCTTAAGTTTTTAATAGGAATTTTTAAAAGGTACATTTACAATTCAAACCCCCCTTCCTTGTTAATCGACATTGTTACTTCAGATTTGTAGTAATACCTAAATATTTAATTATACATATTATTTATTTATTTTTTGTTTGTTTGTAAGTTAAAAAAAATAGAAGAATAAGGAACCTAGCCTTTAAAAGGAACCCAACGATCCCCTCATTCTACTTCCTCCCTTTCTACTTTTCTTTCCTTTTTTTCTTAAACAAAAACAAAAGAAATAAACATAAGTTTTGGTGAGTGAATTTTTGAGAGAAAAATCTTCATCTTGAGGCAAATCTAAGAGGAATTAGAAGAAACCCCTTGAATCAAAGTTGTTCATCTTGGTGTTGTAATTCTTGTGGTGTCCTTGGATTGTAAGTTTCTTTTTCTCCCTCTTTTTCCCTCTTATGCCATATGCTTGTGTTTGTTTATGGGAGAAGGTTTTTATTTATTTATTTATAATTTTTATACTCAAGAAGCTTGTTTAAAAGGAAGGGTCAAAGTAATTTAGAGAAGTTAGTTTAATAATGTTATAATATGCTTCAAGCTTTAGAAATGATTCAAGTTATATGAGTGGAAATACAAACCCATTTTAGCTAGGTGTACTCATGGAGTTTTGTAACATTAAATAATTTTTCATGACTGTGTAATGGAAAATGAGTAACAATGGTGATAAAGATTTAAAGAAAGTTTTGCTAAAAGTTTTGATCTAGATATTTACAAATTTAAAGTTTAATTTGATAAAGTTTCACCCTTTGAAAGTTTTGAGTAAAAAGTTTGAGTTTGAAAATAATTAGTTTGAGTTATGTAATGAGTTATTTTCAAATAAATGAGTTTGAGTTGAAGTTGAAACTTTACAAGAAAATTTAGAGTTTTTAAAGTTGTGAAGAGTTCAAATTTTAACTAAATTAAAGAGTTTTGAGCAAAAAGTTATATTGAAATTAAAATGTTTAGTGTTAAAAATGTTACTATTTTAATTACTCTTGGACTGAGTTTAAAAAGAAAAAGATTAGAGTACTTTATTAACTCAAATTTTTGGCGCTCTAATAGTCGAGTTGTGTTTGTGTGGCTTGGAAAATACTCGTTTTATTTAGTTTTAACTAAATAATGTAGATCATTTGGTTTTAAAAGCTTGGTGTGTGAAAAAGATATGATTTTAGATTTTTGTTGTGGTTAAATAAATTTTAGTTGTGAACAAATTGTTTTAAAATTTTTGTTGTGGTGATTAAAGAAAAATGATTTTCTTAGTTTATGTCTTTCCAAAGAATAGTTGTTATGGTTGATGATCAAGATATATATACATATGATTAAAAAAATTTTGAACTTGTGTTTAAAAGAAATTAGTGAATTGTGGTTTCAAGCTTGTATATGTATACTTCCAATTTTTAGAAAAAGTTGCATGATTTTAATTAAAGTTTCAAGTTTATTAAGTAAAGGTTAAAGACTTGAGTTAGAAATATTATTATTATTTTTTTTTTAAAGATTCAAAGTTTCATGAATTAAAATACAAACTTGTTGACAAATATATATTTTGAAAATGATAAAAATATTTCAAAGAATTAGAACTTTGAAACTAGAAAAAATATTCACTGATATTTGTTTTGTGTGATAATGTTGTTATGAGGTAAATACTTTGATTGAACTTTTAATATTTTAAAAAATGCAGTGGATCAAACTTGTAGTTATTTGAGAAAAAAAAAAGAGTTATGACAAATTTGAGAAAATTTGTGGTTGTGTGAAATTTTTTGAGAAAAATAATTTAAAACTATTTGAATATTTGTTAGTGAATTCACTAAAAAATTAAAGGATGTTAATTTCTAAAAATATGTTTTATATGTTGAAAGTGTGTTGTGGATAATAATACTATTAGTACTTACTCGTTGTAAACTCTTTTAGTGAAATATACTCTAAAGAGGTTAGGAGTAAGAAAGGGTTAGTAAGGTAGTTAAAGTTTCAGAGAATAATTTGACTAAGTCAAACACTATTAGTTTAAAGGTGTTGGCATGAGCGAGTTTTTTTCGTTGTGTTTGATTGTGGTAGTGATAACTGTTGAAAAAACTATAATTAAAGTAAGGGCTCGTTCCAAATTTTGAGTTTGCACACAAGAACCTTATATGTGTGATTGATGTAAGATTGATGTGTGAATATATAATGATTAATATTGATGTGATTATGCATTCTTGAGTAAAAATACTTGTTGCTACATGTTATGAATTTGACCGAGGAGAATATGCTTTGAGTATGCTCTGTGAGAAGTATGAAAAATTATTAGTGTGTAATAAGTATTAAAAGGGGAGTCTTTTAATAACTACATTTACATAATGATTATTGTGAAATAGTTAGAGTATGCTCATGCATTTCATAATAAGTGGTGACTGTGATCGGCCACGGTGTTAGTAGTGACTGTGATGGACCACTGGATGGTTCCATGAGTTGATTGGTCCATCTTATCCTTACGAGGATTTTTAGTCGTGTAGGTCTGTGATAGACTGCACTCTGGTAAATCGTGTTGATCTATGATAGGTGGCCCCTCGGTAATTAGTACTGGTCTATGAGAGGCGATACATTTATGATTTATGACCCTCGAGGAGGGTTTGGAAATTCCAGAATCATGTTCACTGACATATAAGCATTGCATTAGGGTGCTTGACACGCAAGTCATGTTTGCTATAATATGATATATGTATATACATGTTCTGTTATTGTTGTTATCATGCCATAATTGCTAAGTGGTTATTGCTTATTTTTATGACATAATTGTTAATTGTTAATTTCGGTTGGTGACCTTTTATATTATTGTGGAAATTGGGCTTTGCCCTCAGATGATATCCGAGTTCGTTCCACCGACTATTACCTTGATGACCGAAATGTCGTTAAACTTCCCTGACTGGCACTCGTCGACTGCTTGGGCATACGACCCCATCATAAGCAGGGCAACATATACGAGTCGAGTTAGAGTTCCCACTTTTGGTACTGAGCTGATTTGAGATTGCTGCTCCGCCAAAGCCACTTATCTTGTGGGTCGACCTGACATATGAGGGGACTGATCCCTCCATGATTGATGAAGAGGAAGAAGCTACTTCGAGGAGAAATACTGCGCTAGTAGGAACTTTTGCAGTGTGTGGAGGTAGCCCATGTTACTGTAGTTGTTAGTGAATGATCAAATTAGTTTTTGTTTTGTTTTGTTATATAGGGCCTTAATGTATTTTTTTTGTGGTTGTACATATTTTGTTTTGGGATGATTGTACCTATGACATTCTTTGACAATTGACTTTTGTTTGGTGGGTCCCTGTTCCATTTTTTTTAACGTGGTCATGGGGGAGATAACTATCTTGGAGCAATACTTATGTGCATGTGTTTGCTGGGAATACCCCAGGGGTGTGAGCGATGTCTGATAGGTCTCATAGCTCCGATGTATTTTCTATTTATATACTTTGGTTTATCGTCCCAAAAACTATTTTAGCTTGTTTGTATATATGATGTAATTATTTATGATTTTTGTCGTTTTATGTTACGACGTATTATTTAGTTAAGTTGTTTAAAAAAATGCACTCGCGCTATTAAAAATCGGGGTGTTACATTGTGGTATCATAACTTTAGTTAGATTGTAGGCCGACCAATAGGTTAGGAGTCGTTATCTGGTCTTGTATCGGGGTAAGTTGTCTGGTCTTGTGTAGTTGTTTTGTGTTGATGTAGTCAAAAGTTATCTTTCGGAATTCTTATAAGTGGTGTTAAGATTTCTTCTTGATGATTGGTTTTGTAGGAAACAATGCCTCCAAAAAGGAACAACGATGCAAGAGTCAACATCAATAGAGATGATTAAATGGCTGAAACAATGAATAACATGTCTGTTTTTATTGTTGCACAGACAGCTGCAAAGACTCTACGGGATCTTGAGAAGAGGGGAAGAGAGATTCATGCTGTCGAGTTAAGGGGATTGGAAGATTTCCATCGTCAAAATCCTCCAAAGTTCAAGGGTGTTGAGAGTCTAGAAAAAGTTGACCAGTGGATTCAGGAAGTAGAAAAGATTTTTGAAATGATTAATTGTCAGACAGGGGTGAAGATCAACAGTGCTACATATTTGTGACTAGGGATGTTGAATATTGGTGGAGAAGTACAAGGCTTCTGATGGGATCAACTCATGAAGAGTTGAATTGGGAGTCATTCAAAAGAAAGTTTTCAGACAAATACTTTCCGATGAGTACCAGGACTAAGTTGGGGGATGACTTTCTTAAATTGTACCAGAGAAATATGACAGTGGATGAATATGCTGCTAAGTTTGAGTCATTTTCAAGATATTTTAGGTTTTTCTGTGAAGAGGTTGATGAACAATGTATGTGTCACCGTTTCCATTGACGTATGAGATTCAAGACTCTATCCTGCCATTGGGAATTTAGCGTTTCCAAGTTTTAATGGATAAATGTAGATAAGTTGAGGACATGAAGACCAAGAGGGCCAACGGAGGAGGGAACTTTAGTTCAGGGGGGCCTAGTCGGGTGAACCATCAAAATAACAAAGAAAAACAAGTTGTTAAGCCTTATAACCGACCACATAACAATAATAGGGGTCAGAATCGCCGAGTGAACCAGAACTTTGGAAGACAATTGGGACAAGTAATTCGATGTTTCTGATGTGGGGAAAAGCGACATTATGCTAATGCTTGTACCTCTAAGAGTATTCCGTGCTACAATTTCCATAAGTCAGGGCACTTTGCAAGAGATTGCAAGGGTCCGAAGGTGGAACCAACAGTGAATGCAACTAGGGCTACTCGTCCTACTGCTAAAGGACACGTTTATTGCATGGGTGCTGAAGTTGGAAATCAATCTAGCAATTTGATCCAACGAGACTGCAAGATTACAGGTAACACTCTATCTCCACTTTTTGATTCGGGGCCAATCCATTCCTTCATTGCTATGGACTGTGTGAATCGTTTGAAGCTATCTATGTCTTCCCTGCCTTTTGATTTGGTTGTTTCTACACCTGCTAAGACTTTGACGGTAAATACTGCATGTTTACACGGTCAAATAACTATTAAGAATATAGATTTCTTGATTAATTTGATTTGGTTACCCCTACAATCACTTGAGATCATTCTTGGTATTGGATGTCGTCTCATTATGTAATTTTGGATTGTGCTCGCAAATTGGTTCTTTTCCCCGAGCCAGGAGTCGTTAAGTATCTAATTGCTAACAAACTCGGAGTATCATTGATAGAAGGAACTCAAGATTATCTGCCATTAGCTAACGTGGATGGAAAGATAAATGTGAGCATAGAATACGTGGTGCTTGTCAAGGAGTACCCAGACGTATTTCCAACAGAAATTCCAAGATTACCACCAGTAAGAGAGGTGGAGTTCTTCATTGATCTACACCCAGGAACCGGACCTATTTCGATTGTGTCGTATCAGATGTCGCCATTGGAATTGAATGAGCTCAAGGGCCAAATTTAAGATTTATTGGAGAAAGGATTTATCTGACCAAGTGTGTCACCATGAGGAGCTCCGATATTGTTAGTTAAGAAGAAGGACAAAAGCTTGTGCTTGTGTGTGGATTATAGGTAACTTAATAAGGCAACTATTAAGAATCATTATACTTTACCACGTATTGATGATTTGATGGATCAATTGAGAAGAGCCACAGTGTTTTCGAAGATTGACTTGAAGTCAAGTTACCATCAGATTCGAGTAAGAGAAGGAGATATTCAGAACACTGCTTTCAGAATCCGTTACGGACATTATGAATATCTTGTTATGCCATTTGGAATTACCAATGCACCTGCAATTTTTATGGATTCGAGTAAGTTTGTTGCGGTGTCCATCAATGATATATTAATTTATTCAAGGACTGAGGAAGAACATGGAGAGCATTTGCGTGAAGTTCTTGAATTTTTACGCGAGAAGCAATTGTATGCCAATCTGTAGAAGTGCGAGTTTTAGCTAGAAGAAGTGAACTTCTTAGGACATGTGATAACTAAGGAAGGAATCATTATGGATCCGACAAAGATTGAGACAATCCTCGCTTGGTAACAGCCTTATTTTGTCGGACTGACAAGATACTACATGAGGTTTATTGAAGGTTTTGCTAAGATTGTAGCTCCATTGACATAACTCTTTAGAAAGGATCACCTGTTGGCATGGACAGAGAAGTGTGAGGAAAATTTTCAGTTACTAAAGAAAAAGTTGACAACCTCACCAATATTGGTCTTACCACAACCAGAAGAACCATACGAAGTTTACTGTGATGCATCTCACCAAGGTTTGGGGTGTACCATGATGCAACACAAAAAGGTTGTAGCCTACGCCTCAAGACAATTGAAAACTCATGAAAGAAATTATGCTACTCATGATTTAGTGCTTGCTGCTGTAGTTTTTGCATTAAAGATATGGAGGCACTACTTATATAGATGCATGTTCACAGTGTTCAGTGACCATAAGAGTTTGAAATATTTGTTTGATTAGAAGGAACTGAACATGCGTCAGAGAAGATAGATGAAGACTCTCAAGGATTTTGATTTCACATTGCAGTACCACCCTGAGAAGGCCAATGTGGTGGCTAATGCGTTGAGTAGAAGGAGTGTATTAGTGTCTTCAGCAGTAATGGCTAGACAACAAGAGTTTTTTAGAAGCATTTCGAGACTTACACTTAGACGTAGAGTTTGCACTGGGAATTTTGAATTTGGGAATGATTTAAATTTTGAGTGGTCTACTTGAAGACATTGCGAATTCTCAAGATGACGTATTAATCCAAGAGAAGAGGAACCTAATAGTGCAAGGGAAGACGATTGAGTTCAAGATTGGACCAGATAATATTTTGAGATGTAATAGGAAGATTTGTGTACTAGCAGTTGCAGATCTGAGGAAAACAGTTTTAGAAGAGGCTCATAAAGGAAAATTGAGTATCCAAGTAGAGGTAACTTTTATTTTTGCAATCTTATTTTTGTCATTTTAATTTGTTTCTTTTTAATTGTGTAAACGTGCACTATGATGAAGAATTGTTAACAACTTGCATTTGGTCTTAAGTTTTCTGTTTGAGGTTTTAAATTTAAACTCAACTTCTTTGCTTATATCATTGCTCAATTCGATGAGTTTCTGTAATACATGCAATGTTGATTACTCCTTGTTTGTCATAGTCTCACTTGCCATTTTTAAAAATAAATAAATAAATAACTTTTACAATGGCATGTTTAACATTATTTTGACAGTTCATACTCTCTCTTATTATCCTAGACGTGATCTTTTGGGCCTAAACACTTTAGTTATTTGTTGTGTGATTATTCACACATGTGTTATCCCTTCATAACTTGCACTAATTCTGACTTGCATCACTTGTAATATATGCATACACTAAGACAATTTTATTTGGTCGTTTGAGCCTTTTTAACTACCTTATGCAAATTTTATCTTTTGCTAGCCCTTTTGAGCCTTGTCATTTCATTCAGTTACTAGCCACATTACAAGCCAAAGACCTGACTTTAATTCAATCACCTTACTTGGAGGTAGGTAGGAAAACTTTTGTCTCGTCTTGGTAAAATTCTAAGTTTGGAGTTGCTAATGGGATAAGAAATTTTTAACTTTGGGGTGGTGGTTCTCATGAATAAAATAAATAACAAATCAAAAAAGAAAAAATCAAAAGAAAAAGAAAAAACAAAAAGAAGAAAAAAAAAAAACAGTTTGTGTTCTTTGATAAATAACATCTTATTGGTTCTTTTGTCAATATTTGATAATCTTCACAACAAAAATGTGAAGAAAAAACAAGTGGTAGAATAATTTGAAAATGTGTACCTAACTCCAAGTAAGCCTACTATCCCAAAATGTCATACCCTTACCTAAGCCCCATTACAACCTGAAAGTCTTCCAAAAGTGTATGTATTTGTTGCATTGTAATTGCTAACTAGAATTTTTTCAAGTATGTGGTAGCGTGATGTATGTTCTAAGATTTGAGTGATAAATTCATAACCCTTTCTGAATACTTGAGGGAAATATTGGTGAGATTGTGTGAAGAAATAGCTGAATTTGATGAATGAATGTTAAAGTGTACAAATTGTGTTGTTTTTTGTAAGCAACCATGGAGCACGATAAATATTTTGTAGTAGCAGGAACTTTGAAAATCGAGTTTGATTTGATTTGAGAAATTGAGTTTAAGTTTGCTTTTAACTGTACCAAATCTGAAATTAATTGTTACTTGGGGACAAGCAATATATTATCTTTTATTCATTAGTTACTTTAAGTAGTTATTTGATATATTTTGTTGATTTTAGTTCTTTGATTTAATGAAATGTTTATTTTCTTATTTCCTTGATTAAGTAGAGATTTTTCGTAGTTTTGCGTTGTTACTTTGTTTTAGTGTAGTGATGAATTTTGGTGAGAAATCAACATGACCTATGCGGAGTATTTCCGCCATATCTGGAGTTTTGGATGTCCAATTGGAGTCAAACGAAGTACAAATGAAAGAAACGATCCATAGCTATAACTTTCATGAAGAAACCAGAACCCAATTCAGAATCAAACAAGGAGCAAAATGCAGAAAATGTCAAATAGAAGAAGTTGTGTGCCTGAAGCGCAACAGCTGCGCCTAGGGCGCGCGACACGTGATATCATACATTAAAATGCAATTTTTTTCACTTCCAAGGCATCTTTTTTACTATTGGGAAGTTGAGAGATTTGTGCTCTATCACATAAACTCAAAGACGACCGTTTCTGACACCATTGTAGCAGTTTTAACAAGAACCATTCATGAATCGTTCTTGTAATTCTCCTCTAATCTCTATCTTTTCTATCTCTGTCATAAGTAACTAAACCCTATTTGTTAGGGATGAGTGTAACAATATGAAACCCTTATTTTTCTGATTTGATTTCTAGTTATATTAATGAGTTTATTGAATTATTTTTCTCATCTTTGTGCTTAATATTTTTTATTGCTTGATCAACATTAAAATGTTCTACGATTCGTATTTTGAAACGGAAGTGGACTTTACAGATGCTTGAGATGAGAAATTCAAGAATTTGTAGTATAGGGATAGATACAGGTCGTAAAACCAATTAAATTAGTTGCAACTGCAATAGTTTAACAAGGAAATTCTTGTACGGTAAGACTTAATTCTAATCTTAAATCCACTAAGGAATTATGGGTTACTTTGGAATTAAAGGTTCTGTCACTAAGAAACTAGGGCAAGAATAATAAAGAGAATTTGGTAATATTTCAATGAAGAAATTCAGTAACTAGGATCAAATTAGACACCAAGGTTGGATACGAAGTGAAACTCATCCCTGACATTTTTCTTATTATAAAAGATCAATTTAACTACTATTGTTAATTTTAAATATTATTTCAATCAATTTGGGAACTTTTTTTCAATGTCAATAATTAAATATAATTCGATAGTAAAAGGAAATTCTTGAGTTCGACACTCGGTATTACCGTTTTAATTATTATTTGCAACGATTCAGTACACTTGCTGAAATGCTATCAATTTACATAATGATTATGGTGAAAGAGTCAAAGTAAGCTCATACATTTCTTAATTAGTGGTGACAGTGGTGGGCCACGGTGTTAGTGGTGACCGTGATGAGCCACAGTATGGTTCCAAGAGTTGATTGGTCCATCTTATCCTTACGATGATTTTTAGTCGTGTAGGTCTGTGATAGACTGTACTCTATAAAATCGTGCTAATCTGTGATAGGTGGCACCTCAGTATTAGTATTGGTCTGCGAGAGGCGGTATATTTGTGATTTACGCCTCTAATGAGAGTTTGAAAATTCTGGAATCATGTGCATTGGCATATAAGCATTGCATTAGGGTGCTTGACACGTGAGTCATATTTTTTATAATATGATATATGTATATACCTGCTCTGTTACTGTTGTTATCATGTCGTAATTGCTAAGTGGTTATTGCTTGTTTTTATGACATAAGTGCTAAATGTTAATTGTTAATTTTGGTTGGTGATCCTTTATATTATTGTGGAAATTAGGTTTTAACCTCAAATGATACTCGAGTTCGTTCCACCGATTGTTATCTTGACGACGGAAACGTCGTTAGACTTCCCTTACTAGCATTTGCCGACTGCTTGGGCATACAACCCCATCTCAAGCAGGGCTACATATACGGGTCGAGTTAGAGCTCTCATTTTTGGTAGTGAGTTGTTTTGAGATTCCTGCGCCGCCAAAATCACTTATCTTGTGGGTCGACCTGACTTCTGAGGAGACTGATCCCTCCATGGCTGATGAGGAGGAAGAAGTTACTTCGAAGAGAAATATTGCGTCGGAAAGAACTTGTCAAGTGTATGGAGGTCGCTCGTGTTACTGTAGTTGTTAGTGGATGATCAAATTAGTTTTTTTTGTTATATAGGGCCTTAGTGTCCACACCTACACGATCAAATTAGTTTTTTTTTGTTAGCAGTAGAGTCCACACATACACGATTTGCCTCTTCAAATTTTAATATCCAAACGTTCTCACCATCAAAGCTATTATTCAATTCGGCTTCTACACACCTTAACATAATTATTCTATATTTGTGATTATCATCTTCTCAATTTGATTCTCTCTTATACATACTAGAAACCATATTGCAGTCGAGAGTTGTCATCCTCCTTCCATGACATTTCTTAGCCTCTTATTAGTGGAATCAAAATTGAGTGTTTCTATCTCGTTTACTTTTTTGAGTTCTTTCTCAAAAAACCACCACGGTGCACAAAATCTTGGCTACTCACATATAATCAACAGTGCGATACGATTATGGCCTCAACTCTATCAATTGTACTACCGTTTTTTCGAAAACAACCACTTTTCTCCCTTGGAGCAGATTGTTTTTGATATTTTCTAGTCATCATAGTCATTATTTGGGAAAACAGACATCGCTTTTATTTTTTTTTTTTGTCGATATCTTCAAAAACTACTATTCGCGTATTTTAACAAAGTTTGTCGATGCTCCGGCTCTTCAGTGAGTCTTTTCGATTTTACATCTTTTAACTCCGATAAATTTAGTAACTTATAATTTATATATATAACTAATTACAAACTATGTTTGTTAAATTTTTGGGTTTAAATATTTGTATTTTATTTGGCAAACTTTGCTTTATCTCAAAAGTTCTAGTCCGATTAATAAAATAAATTCATCTTATTTAATTAATACAATTGTTCTATATATTTATATCTCTACTTTGGATAAAATAGATATGATTGAATACTATTATTAAAAATCAAATCTTGTTAAAAATAAAAAATAAAAAATATATTTCAATTAAATTCAAAATTTAGATTTATATTTTTAAATTAACTATGCTGCTTTTATAATCATGGGTTTTATTATTTGTAAAGGTTAATTCTATTTTAATCATAATACACTTATCCATCTTATTTATGCTTAATTTAATTATTCTATTTAATTAATTAATATGTTAGTACTCTATTTTTAAATTTGAAACATAAAATTATGTTTTAAAGTTATAACTCTTTAGTTATATTAATTTTAAAAAAAAACTAAAAATGTTATAACTATTACTGATTTTAATCATATAATTTGATTTATATTATATTTTGTGATATAATATTATCTTTAGTTTGTGATATATTTTAACAATTAATTTCTTTATTTTTCTAAGTGGATAATCATCCAACACTTTGAAAAATGTGAACATTGCTGAAAGAGTCTAAAAACACTTATTTTATAGTCACATTAGAACTTTTAGCACTCTATTTGAATGTGGTTTATGTTTTGGTTATGTTAAACAAATCTAAATTCATTTGTGTTATGTTAGATAATATCTGTAATTTTAGGATAATTTGGACTTATTTTAATTTGTGTGTTATTTTGAAAATTTTGAATTGAGTTTGTGTTAATTGAAAAATCCAAACTTAGTTTGTGTATAAAGCGTAAACCATAATATGTTTTAAATGAACATTCAAATTGATACTACTTAATGCATAAGTAGTATACCGTATTTTTTTTATAAATTAGCATAGCAAAAAAAAAATTAAATTGAAAGAGTTGCAAAAAAAATAAAAAATATAATGAGTAAAAAAAATATTATATAAAAAATATGTGGGTTACCCGCCCAGCCCGCAATCTGTCTGTACTCGGTAGTATTTTATCAGCCCATATTAAAATATGGCTTTTTGGTCGGGTCCGAAGAATCCCGTAACCCGTTAGGACGAGACTTATATGGATCGGGTAATCTGTTTTGACAACTCTAGTGTTATTGTCTTTCAATTTCCAAATAAACATAAGCAATATATGATACATAGAAAAATTGTGACAAGTAATGATGGAGGATCAATGAGTGTCGATTAACTAATATTGATTGTACTTTAATGTGTAACATATGACACATAAAAATTTATAAATAACATTAGATGCTAAATAGTAAAAATGTGTGTTAAAGTAAATTGGAAAACTATACCAAAATATAGATTTTATAGCACATTTTAACTAAAAATGTTGTTGTATTATATTTTAAAAATACAAAGAGGCTACGACATCGCTTTTTTGAAAAACACTGTCACAGGTACATAGTTATATATAACAAAGACTTTGACAATGTTTTTTTATAAGACCGTTGTCATATGGTCAAAATATTTACAATGCTCTTTCTATAAGCGTTGTTATAGGATCATATAACACTTTCATATAATCTTTTTAAAACTCTTTAAAAAAAGTGCAACCATAGAATCTTATTAAAGCACTTTTGAAAAAAAGCGGAATCATAGGATTAATATGTGACTTTGAAAAATAAAATTAAAACTATTCTTTCATTAAAAAAAATCATTCACTTTAATACCTATAATTTCCTTTAATGTCTAATATGCATAGATATTAATCTCTCTTTCTTTTATTTTTATATTTTTTATTCTCACGTACAACTTTTATTTTTCATAAAAAATCACTTTTTTTTTTTTTTATATTTCTTTTACAATTTAGTTGTTTTACAATAAAATACATAATATCTATAATTATAATAAATTTGAAACTTTTTTTAAATTTGGTATAGTCTATTTTAAATTACTACATTTATAATCTTAACACTTTTTTTTCAAGTAAACAATGTTTGGTTAGATAATCAACTGATTCACAAATAATTATGCATCTACTTTTCTCAATTCTAATCGTAATAGAAATATTTATAAATAAAAAACACATATCCATATATAAATATTTATAAATTAAATGTGATTTAAATAAAAATATGCACATTTAGTAAAAAGAAAAAGAGAGATACTTACAAAAAGAAAGAAAGAAATTTGAGCTTGAAACTAGGTTGAGAAAACAAAGGAGGAAGAAATTTTTCGCTGTGCACTACCAGTATTTATAGGTAACTAATTTTAATTTTGAGATGGAAAAACAAATCCGTATAAAATAAAATAACATAATGAAGAGAAAGAAAACTGATGTACAAAATATTTATAATATTTTTTTTATAGGGTGTTAATTAGAGCCGTCAAAAAAGCCCTCAACTACAAGGCTCCCTTACTTTTTTTGTTTTATTATTAGGCCCCCTATCAAAATAATCTTTTTAAAGGCCCCTTAATTTCGGCCCATTATTTCATGGGAACCTAAGGGAGGGGGCTCTAGAGGCCTATAGGCCCCAATGTTTTGTGTTTTTTTAAGATTTTTTTCTTGAAAAAACTTTTATTAAAGAAAATGAAAATTTTTTATCGAAAAAAAAGTCAGAAAACTTTTTATCGAAAAAAAAATCGAACATTTTTTATCCAAAAAAAGTCGGACATTTTTTATCGAAAAAAATATATCTGAAACTTTTTATCGAAAAAAAATCAGAAATTTTTTATCGAAAAAAGTCAGAAATTATTTATCGAAAAAAGTCAGAAATTTTTTATCGGAAATTTTTATCGAAAAAAATCGAACATTTTTTATCGGAAATTTTGTAGAAAAAAATAAAAAAAAATTATCGGTGAAAAAATTGAAAAACTTTATTTCTAAAAAAGAAAATTGATTCTTTTTTTAAAAAAGTGGGCTTATGGGCCTCCTAAGCCCACACAAATTTTAGGGGGCTTTGAATTTAGGGGGCCTTTTAAATTATTAATTTTTTTGCCCCTTCAAAATGTGGGCCGGGGCCAATAATTATGGAGCTTGTTAAATTGACGGCTCTAGGTGTTATAGGTCATATACTTTTTTAAGTATTTTTTAAAAAAGCGTTGTCATAATGTCAGTTTAAACTTTTAAGTAAACTGGTTTCTTCATTGCTAGTACATAAGACTGCATTTCTTCGCTACTCTCCCTACAAACCCTCCTCTCTCTGCGAACCCTCCTCCCTGCGAATCCTCTGCTACGAACCCTCATCTCCCTGCGAAACTCATAATCGACATGTATCTCATCTTCGATGCAGCAACCCTTCTCTGTGAATCCCATATCTCATCTGCGAAACCCGTAATCGGCCCGTATCTCATCAGCAAAACACGTAACCTGCGACACACTCATTCTCTGTGCAACCAAGTCTGGAACACAAATTCGCCATTGCATCTCAACATCTCTGTCATTGTAAGTGTCGCTCTGTTAAGGTTTCATTTACAAATTCTTAGATTCTGTTTAAACATTTGGTACCTTGCTAGTTCACTACGCGAAAAAACGGCTTTTACAGCGCTTTTTTTAAGCCATTTACAGCGCTTTTTCAAAAAAATAAGCGTTGTGGAAACGAGCGCTGTAAATGATACAATAGCGCTTTTAAAAAAGCACTATAAAACATGTAAATACAACGCGCGCTTGTTATGCACATTTTACAGCGCTTCTTCACAAAAGCGTTGTAATATGCACCCCATCATATGAGTTATGGGTGTGCCTATTACAGCGCTTTCTCAAAAAGGCGCTGTAATATGCCCACCCATAATTTCATATATGGGTGTACATATTACAGCGCTTTCTCGAAAAAGCGCTGTAATATGCCCACCCATAATTTCATATATGGGTGTGCATATTACAGCGCTTTCTCGAAAAAGCGCTGTAATATGCCCACCCGTAATTTCATATATGGGTGTGCATATTACAGCGTTTTCTCGAAAAAGCGCTGTAAAATGCACAACCATAATTTCATATTATGGGTCTGCATTTTACAGCGCTTGTTAAAAAAAGCGCTGTAAAATGTGTGTTTTTTTTTTTTTTTTAAACGCTGTAAATTAATTATTTGAAATGAAAAGTGCTTTTTTAGCTTTTTATGGCACTTTTTTTAAAAAGCGCTGTCTTTTATCTTTGTACCAAAAGTATTTTTGATCCAAAATCACTTCACAATCAGTAGAACAGAACATATTACAGACAATCAATAGAACAGAACATATTATAGACAATCAGTTCACACAATCAGTAGAACATAAATCAGAACTCTGTAACTTTTTAACATATATGTAACTCTGTAATTTACAACCTAAGTAACTACATTCAGATACATATATACAACCTAATTACAACCTAATTACCTACATTCAGATCCATTATATAATAACTAACAGATCCATTATATGCATATATTGTGTCCTATGATCATTTACATATAATAACTAACAGAATATACATTATATGCACTAGCTACCATATAATATTCAGATCCCTTGCCCAGCAGCAAGCTATTTCCCAGAAAATCAAATAATTTTTCATGTCAAGCACGTACTGACACCATTCTTCCTTTAATTCCATCAGATCTTCCTCAGAATATGATGGACTGGAATTGGCAAAGTACTGCAATATAAAAATTGAACATATTATATTAAGTTAGTATCAAATATATAGATAATTTATATATGAAAATCATATAATGCAAATACCATACCGTTTTCTGGGATAATAGTTTTATTCTTCTCAACAATCTCCTTCATGAATCTCAAGATGTAGTACCCACAGTCGATGTTATTTGTTTGACGAGGGCCACTTTATTGAGATCCATGTAATGTTTTATAGACTTCTGCTTCGACACTTTAGCACCTCTTTGAGCTCGATAAACTTTTAAGGCACTATCGAATGAATAAATGTGATTATTAGAGCATGAATATTATATATATATATATATATATATATATATATATATAAATATATATATGTAAGAAATAAATGAATATTACTTACGTGTCGAACATATTCTTTATTCCGGGGTGATGGTGTAATCGCCGTGCACGGGATCCAAATAGTATATTCACTTCAGAGACCGCATTGATTGCAAATAGCACCCAATGTGCCCTACAACAACAAAAAATTGGTTAAGCAATTTTGTTTATAGACAACTAATAAACTAAATTCTCATCAATTAAAAAAGATTAAAATTACGTACCTGAATTATATGGTGCCAAGAACAATTTATCACTTTCTTTATTTCTTAAAAACATATCTACAATGTAGTGTTTTACATTGTCTGGATCGAGTTTGAACATCGACATCTTATGCGGAGACAAGAATGAGTATTTATTTGACTGTTTCCTCGTGCACACGACCTTCTCGTACAAAAACCTTCAATGAAAATTTTAAACTAGATTAATTACCAATACATTTAATTAATTACAAATAAATGCAATTAAAATAATTTTTTACCTTATGTACAAGCTGATTACAGTAACACTCAGCTCCTTATGTTCGAGAAGTTCGTACATGTGCTCCTTTTCGAGGTATTCAACATACTCATCTCCAAATATGTCTTTATTCATGTGTTGATCGGCTTTGTTCGTACAACTTTTTTGACATTTTCATTATCAACCACTCCTTCTTTGTTAACACGCGCTTCCTTCCATAATATTGACGACCCAAGGGTTATCGGCTTGGGTGTCTTTTTCTCTATTCGTTAAAATCATAAACAAAATAATACAAATTAGTTACACACTATAGTTTATAATACAAATTACTTCATTATATAAAAGTGATGTTTAATATACTTACAATTTTTTGTTCAAGGCGTGCATATCCCATACGTGTTTCTTGTATGGGT
>PGWS01037076.1:0-31519 GCA_002896235.1 Cicer reticulatum | reverse complement strand
AAGTTCATTTCCTGTTAATGAACTAAATTTTAGGTCATTTTCGTTCCTCCCTAGATTTATTCTTGTCCCAATTCGGTTTTTTTAACCAATCTGGTGCATCCCATAAGTCATTTGTGTCATGGATTAACATTTAGGTCCTTTTCGTCTTCATAGGAGCCATTATTCTTGTCCAATGTTAGGGTTTTTAAACCTATCTTGTGCATCCAATAAGTTCAAGTTGTGTCATTGGAATGAACATTTAGCTCATTTTTATCCTCTCTAGGCTGTTTATTCTAGTCCAATTAGGGTTTTGTAATTATACCTATCTTGTGCATCCAATAGGTGTGGTTGTGTCATTGGACGAACATTTAGGTCATTTTCGTCCTCCCTAGGTCTTATTCTTATCCAATTAGGGTTTTTAACCAATCTTGTGAATCCAATAAGTTCATTTGTGTCATTGGATGAATATTTAGGTCATTTTCGTCCTCCATAGGCTTATTCTTGTCCAATTAGGGTTTTAACCAATCTTGTGCATCCAATAAGTTCATTTGTGTCATTGGATAAACATTTAGGTCATTTTCATCCTCCCTAGGCTTATTCTTGTCCAATTAGGATTTTTAACCAATCTTCCTATAGTGTGTCATGGCAATAAGTTTCATTTGTGGTCATCTGGAGAACATTTGTGGTGGATGACATTTCGTCCTCCCTAGGCTTATTCTTATTCCAATTAGGGTTTTTTAACCAATCTTGTGCATCCAATAATGTTCGTTTATGTCATTGGATTAACATTTAGGTTATTGTTCGTCCTCCCTAGGCTTATTCTTGTCCAATTAGGGTTTTTAACCATCTTGTGCATCTATAGGTGGTGGTTTGTGTCCATTGGATGAACATTTAGGTCATTTTCGTCCTCCCTAGACATATTTCTTGTCCAATTAGGTTTTTAACCAATCTTGTGCATCCAATAAGTTCATTTATGTGTCATGGATTAACATTTAAGGTCATTTTCGTCCTCCCTATATGCTTATTCTTGTCCAATTAGGGTTTTGAACCAATCTTGCTGCGTCAATAAGTTCATTTGTGTCATTGGATGAACATCTTAGGTCATTTTCGTCCTCCTAGGCTTTATTCTTATCCAATTAGAGTTTTTACCATCTTGTGCATTCAATAAGTTCATTTGTGTTCATTGGATGAACATTTAGGTCATTTTCGTCCTCCGTAGGCTTATTCTTGTCTCAATTAGGGTTTTTAACCAATCTTGTGCATCCAATATGTTTCATTTGTGTCATTGGATATACATTTAGGTCATTTTCGGTCCTCCCTAGGTTTATTCTTGTCCAATTAGGTGTTTAACCAATCTGGTGCATCCAATAAGTTGCATTTGTGTCATTGGAAGAGACATTTAAGGTCATTTTCGTCCTCCGTAGGCTTATTCTTGTCCAATTAAGGGTTTTTAAACCAATCTTGTGCATCAATAAGTTCATTTGTGTCATAGGAAGAACATTAATGTATTTCGTCCTCCCTAGCGCTTATTTTGTCCAACTAAAGTTGTGAACTCCATCCATTAGGTGTGTTGTGTTTGTCATTGGATGACATTTAGGTCATTTCGTCCTCCCGGGAGCTTATTCTTGTCGAATTAGGGTTTTTAACCAATCTTGTGCATCCAATAAGTTCATTTGTGTCATTGGATGAACATTTAGGTCATTTTCGTCCTCCCTAGGTTTATTCTAGGGTTATTCAATCTTGTGCATCCATTAGGTGTTTTTTAGGTCATTTTCAAGGCTTATTCTTGTCCAATTAGGGTTTTTAACCAATCTTGTGCATCAATAAGTTCATTTGTGTCATTGGATGAACATTTAGGTCATTTTCGTCCTCCCTAGGCTATTCTTGTCCAATTAGGGTTTTTAACCAATCTTGTGCATCCAAATAGTTCATGTTGTGTGTCATTGGATGAACATTTAGGTCATTTTCGTCCTCCCTAGGCTTATTCTTGTCCAATTAGGGTTTTTAACCAATCTTGTGCATCCAATAAGTTCATTTGTGTCATTGGATTAACATTTAGGTCATTTTCGTCCTCCCTAGGCTTATTCTTGTCCAATTAGGGTTTTTAACCAATCTTGTGCATCCAATAGTTCATTTGTGTCATAGAATGAACATTTAGGTCATTTTCGTCCTCCCTATGCTTATTCTAGTCCAATTAGGGTTTTAACCATTCTTGTGCATCCAATAGGTGTGTTTATGTCATTGACGAACATTTAGGTCATTTTCGTACCTCCATAGAACTTAATTTGTCCAAATTAAGGTTTTAACCATCTTTTGCATGCAGATAAGTATATTTGTTCATTGGATGAACATTTAGGTCATTTTCGTCTCCCTAGAGCTATTCTTGTCCAAATAGGGTTTTTACCAAATCTTGTGCATTCCCATTAGTTTTAATACAGGTGTTGTTGTCACTTGGTATGAACATTAATCATTTCGTCCTTCCTTACACTTGATTTTGTCCAATTAAGGGTTTTTAACCAATCTTTTGCATGCATAGTTCATTTGTTTCATTGAGATAACATTAGGTCATTTTCGTCCTCCCAAGCTTAAGTTCTGCAAATAGGTTTTTAACAATCTTGTGCATCATCTAGGTGTGTTTGTGCATGGGACCATGAACATTTAAGTCACTTTGTCCTCCCTAGACTTATTCTTGTCCAATTAGGGCTGTTACCAATCTTGTGCATGCCAATATGTTCATTTGTGTCATTGGATTAAACATTTAGGTCATTTCATGCTACCTTAGTCTAATTCTTGTCCAATTAGGTTTTTTAACCATTTCTTGTGCATGCAATAGTTGATTTGTGTCATTGGATGAACATTTTAGGTGCATTTTCTCCGTCCCTTGCTTTATTCTGTCCATTTAGGGTTTTTATCAAATCTTCTGCATCCAATAAGTTCATTTGTTCATTGGATGAACATTTAGGTCACTTTCGTCTCCCTAGGCTTATTCTTGCCTATTAGGTTTTTAAACCAATCTTGTGCATCCAATAAGATTCATTTGTGTCATTATGAACATTTAGGTCATTTTCGTCCTCCCTAGGATTATTCTAATTCATTTAGTTTTTTAACCAAATTCTTGTTGCATCCTAAGGGTGTGTTGTGTCCTTGGATGAACATTTATGTAATTTTCGTCCTCCCTAGGGCCTTATTCTTGTCCATTAAGGTTGTTTAACCATCTTGTGCATCCAAAAAGTGTGTTTGTGTCATTGGATAACATTTAGGTCATTCGTCCTCCTTAGAACTTATTCTTGTCCAATTAGGGTTTTTAACCAATTCTTGTGCATGCTAATAAGTTCATTTGTGCATTGGACATGAACATTTAGGTATCTCCCCTAGACTTATTCTAGTCTAATTAGGGTTTTTAACCAATCTTGTGCTTGCATATAGGTTCATTTGTGTCAGGATGATTATGAACATTTAGGTCATTGTTCGTCCTCTCTAGGCTTATTCTGTACCAGTATTAGGGTTTTAAAGCAATCTGTGTACATCCTTTAGGTGTCACTTTGTGTCATTGGATCAAACATTTAGGTCATTTTCGTCCTCCGTAGTTATTCCAGTTCTTTCCAATTAGGTTTATAACCAATCTTGTGCATGCAATAAGTGATTTGTGTCATTGGATTAACATTTAGGTCATTTTCGTCCTCCCTAGGCTTATTCTTGTCCAATTAGGGTTTTTACCCAATCTTGTGCATCCAATAAGTTCATTTGTGTCATTGGATGAACATTTAGGTCATTTTCGTCCTCCCTAGGCTTATTCTTGTCCAATTAGGGTTTTTAACCAATCTTGTGCATCCAATAAGTTCATTTGTGTCATTGGATGAACATTTAGGTCATTTTCGTCCTCCCTAGGCTTATTCTTGTCCAATTAGGGTTTTTAACCAATCTTGTGCATCCAATAGGTGTCATTTGTGTCATTGGATGAACATTTAGGTCATTTTCGTCCTCCCTAGGCTTATTCTTGTCCAATTAGGGTTTTTAACCAATCTTGTGCATCCAATAAGTTCATTTGTGTCATTGGATGAACATTTAGGTCATTTTTTCGTCCTCCCTAGGCTTATTCTTGTCCAATTAGGGTTTTTAACCAATCTTGTGCATCCAATAAGTGTCATTGTGTCATTGGATGAACATTTAGGTCATTTTCGTCCTCCCTAGGCTTATCTTGTCCAATTAGGGTTTTTAAACCAATCTTGTGCATCCAATAGGTGTTCATTTGTGTCATTGGATGAACATTTAGGTCATTTTCGTCCTCCCTAGGCTTATTCTTGTCCAATTAGGGTTTTTAACCAATCTTGTGCATCCAATAAGTTCATTTTGTGTCATTGGATGAACATTTAGGTCATTTTCGTCCTCCCTAGGCTTATTCTTGTCCAATTAGGGTTTTTAACCAATCTTGTGCATCCAATAAGTTCATTTGTGTCATTGGATGAACATTTAGGTCATTTTCGTCCTCCCTAGTTTATTCTTGTCCAATTAGGGTTTTAACCCAATCTTGTGCATCCAATAAGTTTGTGTTTGTGTCATTGGATGAACATTTAGGGTTCGTCCTCCTACTTAACTTTGTTTTTTTACCAATCTTGTGCATCCAATAAGTTCATTTGTGTCATTGGATGAACATTTAGGTCATTTTCGTCCTCCCTAGGCTTATTCTTGTCCAATTAGGGTTTTTAACCAATCTTGTGCATCCAATAGGTGTGTTTGTGTCATTGGATGAACATTTAGGTCATTTTCGTCCTCCCTAGGCTTATTCTTGTCCAATTAGGGTTTTTAACCAATCTTGTGCATCCAATAAGTTCATTTGTGTCATTGGATGAACATTTAGGTCATTTTCGTCCTCCCTAGGCTTATTCTTGTCCAATTAGGGTTTTTAACCAATCTTGTGCATCCAATAGGTTCATTTGTGTCATTGGATGAACATTTAGGTCATTTTCGTCCTCCTAGGCTTATTCTTGTCCAATTAGGGTTTTTAACCAATCTTGTGCATCCAATAAGTTCATTTGTGTCATTGGATGAACATTTAGGTCATTTTCGTCCTCCCTAGGCTTATTCTTGTCCAATTAGGGTTTTTAACCAATCTTGTGCATCCAATAAGTTCATTTGTGTCATTGGATGAACATTTAGGTCATTTTCGTCCTCCCTAGGCTTATTCTTGTCCAATTAGGGTTTTTAACCAATCTTGTGCATCCAATAAGTTCATTTGTGTCATTGGATGAACATTTAGGTCATTTTCGTCCTCCCTAGGCTTATTCTTGTCCAATTAGGGTTTTTAACCAATCTTGTGCATCCAATAAGTTCATTTGTGTGCATTTAGGTCATTTTCGTCCTCCCTAGGTTTATTCTTGTCCAATTAGGGTTTTTAACCAATCTTGTGCATCCAATAGGTGTGTTTGTGTCATTGGATGAACATTTAGGTCATTTTCGTCCTCCCTAGGCTTATTCTTGTCCAATTAGGGTTTTTAACCAATCTTGTGCATCCAATAGGTTCATTTGTGTCATTGGATGAACATTTAGGTCATTTTCGTCCTCCCTAGGCTTATTCTTGTCCAATTAGGGTTTTAAACCAATCTTGTGCATCCAATAGTTCATTTGTGTCATTGGATGAACATTTAGGTCATTTTCGTCCTCCCTAGGCTTATTCTTGTCCAATTAGGGTTTTTAACCAATCTTGTGCATCCAATAAGTTCATTTGTGTCATTGGATGAACATTTAGGTCATTTTCGTCCTCCCTAGGCTTATTCTTGTCCAATTAGGGTTTTTAACCAATCTTGTGCATCCAATAAGTTCATTTGTGTCATTGGATGAACATTTAGGTCATTTTCGTCCTCCCTAGGCTTATTCTTGTCCAATTAGGGTTTTTAACCAATCTTGTGCATCCAATAGTTCATTTGTGTCATTGGATGAACATTTAGGTCATTTTCGTCCTCCCTAGGCTTATTCTTGTCCAATTAGGGTTTTTAACCAATCTTGTGCATCCAATAAGTTCATTTGTGTCATTGGATGAACATTTAGGTCATTTTCGTCCTCCCTAGGCTTATTCTTGTCCAATTAGGGTTTTTAACCAATCTTGTGCATCCAATAAGTCATTTTGTGTCATTGGATTACATTTAGGTCATTTTCGTCCTCCCTAGGTTATTTCTTGTCCAATTATTAGGGTTTTTAACCAATCTTGTGCATCCAATAGGTGTGTTTGTGTCATTGGATGAACATTTAGGTCATTTTCGTCCTCCCTAGGCTTATTCTTGTCCAATTAGGGTTTTTTAACCAATCTTGTGCATCCAATAGGTGTGTTTGTGTCATTGGATGAACATTAGGTCATTTTCGTCCTCCCTAGGCTTATTCTTGTCCAATTAGGGTTTTTAACCAATCTTGTGCATCCAATAGTGTCATTTGTGTCATTGGATGAACATTTAGGTCATTTTCGTCCTCCCTAGGCTTATTCTTGTCCAATTAGGGTTTTTAACCAATCTTGTGCATCCAATAGTTCATTTGTGTCATTGGATGAACATTTAGGTCATTTTCGTCCTCCCTAGGCTTATTCTTGTCCAATTAGGGTTTTTAACCAATCTTGTGCATCCAATAAGTTCATTTGTGTCATTGGATGAAACATTTAGGTCATTTCGTCCTCCCTAGGTTTATTCTTGTCCAATAGGGTTTTTAACCAATCTTGTGCATCCAATAGGTGTGTTTGTGTCATTGGATGAACATTTAGGTCATTTTCGTCCTCCCTAGGCTTATTCTTGTCCAATTAGGGTTTTTAACCAATCTTGTGCATCCAATAAGTTCATTTGTGTCATTGGATGAACATTTAGGTCATTTTCGTCCTCCCTAGGCTTATTCTTGTCCAATTAGGGTTTTTAACCAATCTTGTGCATCCAATAAGTGTCATTTGTGTCATTGGATGAACATTTAGGTCATTTTCGTCCTCCCTAGGCTTTATTCTTGTCCAATTAGGGTTTTTAACCAATCTTGTGCATCCAATAAGTTCATTTGTGTCATTGGATGAACATTTAGGTCATTTTCGTCCTCCCTAGGTTTATTCTTGTCCAATTAGGGTTTTTAACCATCTTGTGCATCCAATAGGTGTGTTTGTGTCATTGGATTGAACATTTAGGTCACTTTCATCCTCAGCTAGGCTTATTCTTGTCCAATTAGGGTTGTTAACCATCTTGTGTGATCCAATAAGTTCATTTGTGTCATAGGAATGACATGAAACCATTTTCGTCCTCCCTAGGTAATCTTTTGCGTCCAATCTTGTGCCCTATGGGTTCATTGGATGTCTTTCGTCATGCCTAGGTTTATTCTAAGTCAGATTAAGGGTTTTTAACCAATCTTGTGCATACTCATAGTGTGTTTGTGTCATTGGATGAACATTTAGTGCATTTTCGTTCTCCTAAGGCTTCTATCATTGTCCAATTAGGTTTTTAAACCAATCTTGTGCATCCCAATAAGTTCATTTGTGTCATTGGATTGAACATTTAGTTCATTTTCGTCTTCCCTGAGCTGGTTATTCTTGTCCAATTAGGCATTTTTAACCAATCTTGTGCATCACAATTAAGCTTCATTTGTGAGTAATTGATTAACACAGTCATTTAGTCCCGTCATTTCTTGTCCAACTAGGCTGTATTCTTGTCCAATTAGGGGCTTTTAACGCAATCTGTGTTGCATATATGTGAATAAGGTTACATTTAGTGTAATGGGATATCAACTATTTAGGTCATTTTCGCCCTCCCGTAGGCTATTCGTGTGTTCCAATTAGGGTTTTTACCAATCTAGGTGCATATCCAATTACATTCATTATGTTGTATTGGAGGAAACATTTAGGCGCTCATTTTCGTCCCTCCTAGGCTTATTCTTGTCTAAGTTAGGGTTTTTTTAAAAAACCTTAATCTTGTGCATCATAAGTCTCATTTGTAGTAATTGGAGGATGAACAATTTAGGTCATATTCGGTCCTCTCAACCTAGCGCATAGTTCTTGTCCAATTAACGGGTTTGTAACAATGTTGTGCATCACCAAGAGGTCTGTTGGTGTCATTTGGTGATGAATATTATGTCATTTTCGTCCTCCTACTGGCCTTATGTCTTGTCCAATTAGGGTTTTTAAACCAATCTTGTGCATCCAATACGTTCATTTGTGTAATTGGATGAACAAGTTTCGGTATATTATCGTCCTCCCTAGGCTTATTCTTGTCCAATTAGGGTTTTAACCAATCATTGTGCATCCAATAAGTTCATTTTGTGTCATTGGTATGGAATTACAGGTCATTTATCGTCCTCCCTAGGGCTTTTCTTTGGGTCCAATTAGGGTTTTCAACCAATCTTGTGCATGCAATAAGTTCACTTGTGTCATTGAATAAACATTTAGGTCATTTTTCATCCTCTCCTTGCTTATCTTGTTCCAATTAGGGTTTTTACCAATCTTGTGCTATGCAATAAGTTCATGTTGTGTCATTGGTATTAACATTTTTGGTCATTTTCGTCCTCCCTTAGCTTATTCTTGCCATTAGCGGGTTATTTAACCAATCTATAGGCATCCAATATGGTGTGTTTGGGTCATTGGATGCACAATTTAGGGTCATTATTCACCCCTCCATTTGACTTCATTCTAGTCCAATTAAAGGTGTTTTAACCATCATTGTGCTTCCAATAAGTTCATTTGTGTTCATTGGATGAAACATTTAGCTCATTTTCGTCCTCCCTAGGTTTATTCTTGTCCAATTAGGGTTTTTAACCAATCTTGTGCATCCAATAGGTGTGTTTGTGTCATTGGATGAACATTTAGGTCATTTTCGTCCTCCCTAGGCTTATTCTTGTCCAATTAGGGTTTTTAACCAATCTTGTGCATCCAATAGGTTCATTTGTGTCATTGGATGAACATTTAGGTCATTTTCGTCCTCCCTAGGCTTATTCTTGTCCAATTAGGGTTTTTAACCAATCTTGTGCATCCAATAAGTTCATTTGTGTCATTGGATGAACATTTAGGTCATTTTCGTCCTCCCTAGGGCTTATTCTTGTCCAATTAGGGTTTTTAACCAATCTTGTGCATCCAATAAGTTGTTTGTGTCATTGGATGAACATTTAGGTCATTTTCGTCCTCCCTAGGCTTATTCTTGTCCAATTAGGGTTTTTTAACCAATCTTGTGCATCCAATAGGTTCATTGTGTCATTGGATGAACATTTAGGTCATTTTCGTCCTCCCTAGGCTTATTCTTGTCCAATTAGGGTTTTTAACCAATCTTGTGCATCCAATAAGTTCATTTGTGTCATTGGATGAACATTTAGGTCATTTTCGTCCTCCCTAGGCTTATTCTTGTCCAATTAGGGTTTTTTAACCAATCTTGTGCATCCAATAAGTTCATTTGTGTCATTGGATGAACATTTAGGTCATTTTCGTCCTCCCTAGGCTTATTCTTGTCCAATTAGGGTTTTTAACCAATCTTGTGCATCCAATAGGTTCATTTGTGTCATTGGATGAACATTTAGGTCATTTTCGTCCTCCCTAGGCTTATTCTTGTCCAATTAGGGTTTTTAACCAATCTTGTGCATCCAATAAGTTCATTTGTGTCATTGGATGAACATTTAGGTCATTTTCGTCCTCCCTAGGGCTTATTCTTGTCCAATTAGGGTTTTTAACCAATCTTGTGCATCCAATAGTTCATTTGTGTCATTGGATGAACATTTAGGTCATTTTCGTCCTCCCTAGGCTTATTCTTGTCCAATTAGGGTTTTTAACCAATCTTGTGCATCCAATAAGTTCATTTGTGTGTCATTGGATGAACATTTAGGTCATTTTCGTCCTCCCTAGGCTTATTCTTGTCCAATTAGGGTTTTTAACCAATCTTGTGTGCATCCAATAAGTTCATTTGTGTCATTGGATGAACATTTAGGTCATTTTCGTCCTCCCTAGGCTTATTCTTGTCCAATTAGGGTTTTTAACCAATCTTGTGCATCCAATAGGTTCATTTGTGTCATTGGATGAACATTTAGGTCATTTTCGTCCTCCTAGGCTTATTCTTGTCCAATTAGGGTTTTTAACCAATCTTGTGCATCCAATAGGTGTCATTTGTGTCATTGGATGAACATTTAGGTCATTTTCGTCCTCCCTAGGCTTATTCTTGTCCAATTAGGGTTTTTAACCAATCTTGTGTGCATCCAATAAGTTCATTTGTGTCATTGGATTGACATTTAGGTCATTTTCGTCCTCCCTAGGCTTATTCTTGTCCAATTAGGGTTTTTAACCAATCTTGTGCATCCAATAAGTTCATTTGTGTCATTTGGATGAACATTTAGGTCATTTTCGTCCTCCCTAGGCTTATTCTTGTCCAATTAGGGTTTTTAACCAATCTTGTGCATCCAATAAGTTCATTTGTGTCATTGGATGAACATTTAGGTCATTTTCGTCCTCCCTAGGCTTATTCTTGTCCAATTAGGGTTTTTAACCAATCTTGTGCATCCAATAGGTTCATTTGTGTCATTGGATGAACATTTAGGTCATTTTCGTCCTCCCTAGGCTTATTCTTGTCCAATTAGGGTTTTTAACCAATCTTGTGCATCCAATAGTTTCATTTGTGTCATTGGATGAACATTTAGGTCATTTTCGTCCTCCCTAGGCTTATTCTTGTCCAATTAGGGTTTTTAACCAATCTTGTGCATCCAATAGGTGTGTTTGTGTCATTGGATGAACATTTAGGTCATTTTCGTCCTCCCTAGGCTTATTCTTGTCCAATTAGGGTTTTTAACCAATCTTGTGCATCCAATAAGTTCATTTGTGTCATTGGATGAACATTTAGGTCATTTTCGTCCTCCCTAGGCTTATTCTTGTCCAATTAGGGTTTTTAACCAATCTTGTGCATCCAATAAGTTCATTTGTGTCATTGGATGAACATTTAGGTCATTTTCGTCCTCCCTAGGCTTATTCTTGTCCAATTAGGGTTTTTAACCAATCTTGTGCATCAATAAGTTCATTTGTGTCATTGGATGAACATTTAGGTCATTTTCGTCCTCCCTAGGCTTATTCTTGTCCAATTAGGGTTTTTAACCAATCTTGTGCATCCAATAGGTTCATTTGTGTCATTGGATGAACATTTAGGTCATTTTCGTCCTCCCTAGGCTTTATTCTTGTCCAATTAGGGTTTTTTAACCAATCTTGTGCATCCAATAAGTTCATTTGTGTCATTGGATGAACATTTATGTCATCTTTACAATCTCCCCATAGCTTATTCTTGTCCATTAGGGTTTTTAACAATGTCTTGTGCACAATAAGGTTCATTTGTGTCATGGATTTCACTTAGGTCATTTTTTTCCTACCTAGAACTTATTTGTCCCAATTAGGGTTTTACCAATCTGTATGCTCCAAATATGGTATCATTTGTGATCACTTGGATTAACATTTAGTCTTTCGTCCTCCCTAGAGATTCTAGTCAATTAGGGTTTTACCAATCTTGCGCAATCCAATAGGTGTGTTTGGGTCCATCGAATGAACCATTTAGGTCATTTTCGTCCTCCCTAGGCTTTTTCGTCCAATTGATTTTTAACCAATCTTGTGCATCTAATAGTTCGTTTGTGTCATTGGAATTAATTTAAGGTATTTCATCCTTCCCTGAGGTGTTATTCAGGCTTATTCTTGTCCAATTAGGGTTTTTAACCAATCTTGTGCATCCAATAAGTTCATTTGTGTCATTGGATGAACATTTAGGTCATTTTCGTCCTCCCTAGGCTTATTCTTGTCCAATTAGGGTTTTACCAATCTTGTGCATCCAATAAGTTCATTTGTGTCATTGGATGAACATTTAGGTCATTTTCGTCCTCCCTAGGCTTATTCTTGTCCAATTAGGGTTTTTAACCAATCTTGTGCATCCAATAAGTTCATTTGTGTCATTGGATGAACATTTAGGTCATTTTCGTCCTCCCTAGGCTTATTCTTGTCCAATTAGGGTTTTTAACCAATCTTGTGCATCCAATAGGTGTGTTTGTGTCATTGGATGAACATTTAGGTCATTTTCGTCCTCCCTAGGCTTATTCTTGTCCAATTAGGGTTTTTAACCAATCTTGTGCATCCAATAAGTTCATTTGTGTCATTGGATGAACATTTAGGTCATTTTCGTCCTCCCTAGGCTTATTCTTGTCCAATTAGGGTTTTTAACCAATCTTGTGCATCCAATAAGTTCATTTGTGTCATTGGATTAACATTTAGGTCATTTTCGTCCTCCCTAGGCTTATTCTTGTCCAATTAGGGTTTTTAACCAATCTTGTGCATCCAATAGGTGTGTTTGTGTCATTGGATGAACATTTAGGTCATTTTCGTCCTCCCTAGGCTTATTCTTGTCCAATTAGGGTTTTTAACCAATCTTGTGCATCCAATAAGTTCATTTGTGTCATTGGATGAACATTTAGGTCATTTTCGTCCTCCCTAGGCTTATTCTTGTCCAATTAGGGTTTTTAACCAATCTTGTGCATCCAATAGGTGTCATTTGTGTCATTGGATGAACATTTAGGTCATTTTCGTCCTCCCTAGGCTTATTCTTGTCCAATTAGGGTTTTTAACCAATCTTGTGCATCCATAAGTTGTGTTTGTGTCATTGGATGAACATTTAGGTCATTTTCGTCCTCCCTAGGCTTATTCTTGTCCAATTAGGGTTTTTAACCAATCTTGTGCATCCAATAAGTTCATTTGTGTCATTGGATGAACATTTAGGTCATTTTCGTCCTCCCTAGGTTTATTCTTGTCCAATTAGGGTTTTTTACCAATCTTGTGCATCCAATAGGTGTGTTTGTGTCATTGGATGAACATTTAGGTCATTTTCGTCCTCCCTAGGCTTATTCTTGTCCAATTAGGGTTTTTTTTAACCAATCTTGTGCATCCAATAGGTTGTTTTGTGTCATTGGATGAACATTTAGGTCATTTTCGTCCTCCCTAGGCTTATTCTTGTCCAATTAGGGTTTTTAACCAATCTTGTGCATCCAATAAGTTCATTTGTGTCATTGGATGAACATTTAGGTCATTTTCGTCCTCCCTAGGTTTATTCTTGTCCAATTAGGGTTTTTAACCAATCTTGTGCATCCAATAGGTGTTCATTTGTGTCATTGGATGAACATTTAGGTCATTTTCGTCCTCCCTAGGCTTATTCTTGTCCAATTAGGGTTTTTAAACCAATCTTGTGCATCCAATAGGTTCATTTGTGTCATTGGATGAACATTTAGGTCATTTTCGTCCTCCCTAGGCTTATTCTTGTCCAATTAGGGTTTTTAACCAATCTTGTGCATCCAATAAGTTCATTTGTGTCATTGGATGAACATTTAGGTCATTTTCGTCCTCCCTAGGCTTATTCTTGTCCAATTAGGGTTTTTAACCAATCTTGTGCATCCAATAAGTTCATTTGTGTCATTGGATGAACATTTAGGTCATTTTCGTCCTCCCTAGGCTTATTCTTGTCCAATTAGGGTTTTTAACCAATCTTGTGCATCCAATAGGTGTGTTTGTGTCATTGGATGAACATTTAGGTCATTTTCGTCCTCCCTAGGCTTATTCTTGTCCAATTAGGGTTTTTAACCAATCTTGTGCATCCAATATAAGTCATTTGTGTCATTGGATGAACATTTAGGTCATTTTCGTCCTCCCTAGGCTTATTCTTGTCCAATTAGGGTTTTTTAACCAATCTTGTGCATCCAATAGGTGTGTTTGTGTCATTGGATGAACATTTAGGTCATTTTCGTCCTCCCTAGGCTTATTCTTGTCCAATTAGGGTTTTTAACCAATCTTGTGCATCCAATAGGTTCATTTGTGTCATTGGATGAACATTTAGGTCATTTTCGTCCTCCCTAGGCTTATTCTTGTCCAATTAGGGTTTTTAACCAATCTTGTGCATCCAATAAGTTCATTTGTGTCATTGGATGAACATTTAGGTCATTTTCGTCCTCCCTAGGTTTATTCTTGTCCAATTAGGGTTTTTAACCAATCTTGTGCATCCAATAGGTTCATTTGTGTCATTGGATGAACATTTAGGTCATTTTCGTCCTCCCTAGGCTTATTCTTGTCCAATTAGGGTTTTTAACCAATCTTGTGCATCCAATAGGTTCATTTGTGTCATTGGATGAACATTTAGGTCATTTTCGTCCTCCCTAGGCTTATTCTTGTCCAATTAGGGTTTTTAACCAATCTTGTGCATCCAATAAGTTCATTTGTGTCATTGGATTAACATTTAGGTCATTTTCGTCCTCCCTAGGCTTATTCTTGTCCAATTAGGGTTTTTAACCAATCTTGTGCATCCAATAAGTGTGTTTGTGTCATTGGATGAACATTTAGGTCATTTCGTCCTCCCTAGGCTTATTCTTGTCCAATTAGGGTTTTTAACCAATCTTGTGCATCCAATAGGTGTGTTTGTGTCATTGGATGAACATTTAGGTCATTTTCGTCCTCCCTAGGCTTATTCTTGTCCAATTAGGGTTTTTAACCAATCTTGTGCATCCAATAAGTTCATTTGTGTCATTGGATGAACATTTAGGTCATTTTCGTCCTCCCTAGGCTTATTCTTGTCCAATTAGGGTTTTTAACCAATCTTGTGCATCCAATAAGTTCATTTGTGTCATTGGATGAACATTTAGGTCATTTTCGTCCTCCCTAGGCTTATTCTTGTCCAATTAGGGTTTTTAACCAATCTTGTGCATCCAATAGGTGTGTTTGTGTCATTGGATGAACATTTAGGTCATTTTCGTCCTCCCTAGGCTTATTCTTGTCCAATTAGGGTTTTTAACCAATCTTGTGCATCCAATAAGTTCATTTGTGTCATTGGATGAACATTTAGGTCATTTTCGTCCTCCCTAGGCTTATTCTTGTCCAATTAGGGTTTTTAACCAATCTTGTGCATCAATAAGTTCATTTGTGTCATTGGATGAACATTTAGGTCATTTTCGTCCTCCCTAGGCTTATTCTTGTCCAATTAGGGTTTTTAACCAATCTTGTGCATCCAATAAGTTCATTTGTGTCATTGGATGAACATTTAGGTCATTTTCGTCCTCCCTAGGTTTATTCTTGTCCAATTAGGGTTTTTAACCAATCTTGTGTCAATAGGTGTGTTTGTGTCATTGGATGAACATTTAGGTCATTTTCGTCCTCCCTAGGCTTATTCTTGTCCAATTAGGGTTTTTAACCAATCTTGTGCATCCAATAAGTTCATTTGTGTCATTGGATGAACATTTAGGTCATTTTCGTCCTCCCTAGGCTTATTCTTGTCCAATTAGGGTTTTTAACCAATCTTGTGCATCCAATAAGTTCATTTGTGTCATTGGATGAATTAGGTCATTTTCGTCCTCCCTAGGTTATTTCTTGTCCAATTAGGGTTTTTAACCAATCTTGTGCATCCAATAAGTTCATTTGTGTCATTGGATTAACATTTAGGTCATTTTCGTCCTCCCTAGGTTTATTCTAGTCCAATTAGGGTTTTTAACCAATCTTGTGCATCCAATAGGTGTGTTTGTGTCATTGGATGAACATTTAGGTCATTTTCGTCCTCCCTAGGCTTATTCTTGTCCAATTAGGGTTTTTAACCAATCTTGTGCATCCAATAAGTTCATTTGTGTCATTGGATGAACATTTAGGTCATTTTCGTCCTCCCTAGGCTTATTCTTGTCCAATTAGGGTTTTTAACCAATCTTGTGCATCCAATAGGTTCATTTGTGTCATTGGATGAACATTTAGGTCATTTTCGTCCTCCTAGGGGTTTATTCTTGTCCAATTAGGGTTTTTAACCAATCTTGTGCATCCAATAGGTTGTTTGTGTCATTGGATGAACATTTAGGTCATTTTCGTCCTCCCTAGGCTTATTCTTGTCCAATTAGGGTTTTTAACCAATCTTGTGCATCAATAGGTGTGTTTGTGTCATTGGATGAACATTTAGGTCATTTTCGTCCTCCCTAGGCTTATTCTTGTCCAATTAGGGTTTTTAACCAATCTTGTGCATCCAATAAGTTCATTTGTGTCATTGGATGAACATTTAGGTCATTTTCGTCCTCCCTAGGCTTATTCTTGTGTCCAATTAGGGTTTTTTAACCAATCTTGTGCATCCAATAGGTGTGTTTTGTGTCATTGGATGAACATTTAGGTCATTTTCGTCCTCCCTAGGCTTATTCTTGTCCAATTAGGGTTTTTAACCAATCTTGTGCATCCAATAAGTTCATTTGTGTCATTGGATGAACATTTAGGTCATTTTCGTCCTCCCTAGGCTTATTCTAGTCCAATTAGGGTTTTTAACCAATCTTGTGCATCCAATAAGTTCATTTGTGTCATTGGATGAACATTTAGGTCATTTTCGTCCTCCCTAGGTTTATTCTTGTCCAATTAGGGTTTTTAACCAATCTTGTGCATCCAATAGGTGTGTTTGTGTCATTGGATGAACATTTAGGTCATTTTCGTCCTCCCTAGGCTTATTCTTGTCCAATTAGGGTTTTTAACCAATCTTGTGCATCCAATAGTTGTGTTTGTGTCATTGGATGAACATTTAGGTCATTTTCGTCCTCCCTAGGCTTATTCTTGTCCAATTAGGTTTTTTAACCAATCTTGTGCATCCAATAAGTTCATTTGTGTCATTGGATGAACATTTAGGTCATTTTCGTCTCCCTAGGTTTATTCTTGTCCAATTAGGGTTTTTAACCAATCTTGTGCATCCAATAGGTGTGTTTGTGTCATTGGATGAACATTTAGGTCATTTTCGTCCTCCCTAGGCTTATTCTTGTCCAATTAGGGTTTTTAACCAATCTTGTGCATCCAATAAGTTCATTTGTGTCATTGGATTAACATTTAGGTCATTTTCGTCCTCCCTAGGTTTATTCTTGTCCAATTAGGGTTTTTAACCATCCATCTTGTGCATTGGATGAACATTTAGGTCATTTTCGTCCTCTCCCTAGGCTTATGTCCAATTAGGGTTTTTAACCATCTGGATGCATAATAAGTTCATTTGTGTTATTGGTTTAGGTCATTTTCGTCCTCCCTAGGCTTATTCTTGTCCAATTAGGTTTTTTAACCAATCTTGTGCATCCAATAGGTGTGTTTGTGTCATTGGATGAACATTTAGGTCATTTTCGTCCTCCCTAGGCTTATTCTTGTCCAATTAGGGTTTTTAACCAATCTTGTGCATCCAATAAGTTCATTTGTGTCATTGGATGAACATTTAGGTCATTTTCGTCCTCCTAGGCTTATTCTTGTCCAATTAGGGTTTTTAACCAATCTTGTGCATCCATATAGTGTGTTTGTGTCATTGGATGAACATTTAGGTCATTTTCGTCCTCCCTAGGCTATTCTTGTCCAATTAGGGTTTTTAACCAATCTTGTGCATCCAATAAGTTCATTTTGTGTCATTGGATGAACATTTAGGTCATTTTCGTCCTCCCTAGGCTTTATCTAGTCCAATTAGGGTTTTTAACCAATCTTGTGCATCCAATAAGTTCATTTGTGTCATTGGATGAACATTTAGGTCATTTTCGTCCTCCCTAGGCTTATTCTTGTCCAATTAGGGTTTTTAACCAATCTTGTGCATCCAATAAGTTCATTTGTGTCATTGGATGAACATTTAGGTCATTTTCGTCCTCCCTAGGTTTATTCTTGTCCAATTAGGGTTTTTAACCCAATCTTGTGCATCCAATAGGTGTGTTTTGTGTCATTGGATGAACATTTAGGTCATTTTCGTCCTCCCTAGGCTTATTCTTGTCCAATTAGGGTTTTTAACCAATCTTGTGCATCCAATAGTGTGTTTGTGTCATTTGGATGAACATTTAGGTCATTTTCGTCCTCCCTAGGCTTATTCTTGTCCAATTAGGGTTTTTAACCAATCTTGTGCATCCAATAGGTGTGTTTGTGTCATTGGATGAACATTTAGGTCATTTTCGTCCTCCCTAGGCTTATTCTTGTCCAATTAGGGTTTTTAACCAATCTTGTGCATCCAATAAGTTCATTTGTGTCATTGGATGAACATTTAGGTCATTTTCGTCCTCCCTAGGCTTATTCTTGTCCAATTAGGGTTTTTTTTAACCAATCTTGTGCATCCAATAGGTGTGTTTGTGTCATTGGATGAACATTTAGGTCATTTTCGTCGTCTCTCCTAGGCTTATTCTTGTCCAATTAGGGTTTTTAACCAATCTTGTGCATCCAATAGGTGTGTTTGTGTCATTGGATTAACATTTAGGTCATTTTCGTCCTCCCTAGGTTTATTCTTGTCCAATTAGGGTTTTTAACCAATCTTGTGCATCCAATAAGTTGTTTTGTGTCATTGGATGAACATTTAGGTCATTTTCGTCCTCCCTAGGCTTATTCTTGTCCAATTAGGGTTTTTACCCAATCTTGTGCATCCAATAGGTTGTGTTTGTGTCATTGGATGAACATTTAGGTCATTTTCGTCCTCCCTAGGCTTATTCTTGTCCAATTAGGGTTTTTAACCAATCTTGTGCATCCAATAAGTTCATTTGTGTCATTGGATGAACATTTAGGTCATTTTCGTCCTCCCTAGGCTTATTCTTGTCCAATTAGGGTTTTTAACCAATCTTGTGCATCCAATAAGTTCATTTGTGTCATTGGATGAACATTTAGGTCATTTTCGTCCTCCTAGGCTTATTCTTGTCCAATTAGGGTTTTTAACCAATCTTGTGCATCCAATAAGTGTCATTGTGTGTCATTGGATGAACATTTAGGTCATTTTCGTCCTCCCTAGGCTTATTCTTGTCCAATTAGGGTTTTTAACCAATCTTGTGCATCCAATAAGTTCATTTGTGTCATTGGATGAACATTTAGGTCATTTTCGTCCTCCCTAGGCTTATTCTTGTCCAATTAGGGTTTTTAACCAATCTTGTGCATCCAATAGGTGTGTTTGTGTCATTGGATGAACATTTAGGTCATTTTCGTCCTCCCTAGGCTTATTCTTGTCCAATTAGGGTTTTTAACCAATCTTGTGCATCCAATAAGTTCATTTGTGTCATTGGATTAACATTTAGGTCATTTTCGTCCTCCCTAGGCTTATTCTTGTCCAATTAGGGTTTTTAACCAATCTTGTGCATCCAATAAGTTCATTTGTGTCATTGGATGAACATTTAGGTCATTTTCGTCCTCCCTAGGCTTATTCTTGTCCAATTAGGGTTTTTAACCAATCTTGTGCATCCAATAAGTTGTGTTTGTGTCATTGGATGAACATTTAGGTCATTTTCGTCCTCCCTAGGCTTATTCTTGTCCAATTAGGGTTTTTAACCAATCTTGTGCATCCAATAAGTTCATTTGTGTCATTGGATGAACATTTAGGTCATTTTCGTCCTCCCTAGGTTTATTCTTGTCCAATTATTAGGGTTTTTAACCAATCTTGTGCATCCAATAGGTGTGTTTGTGTCATTGGATGAACATTTAGGTCATTTTCGTCCTCCCTAGGCTTATTCTTGTCCAATTAGGGTTTTTAACCAATCTTGTGCATCCAATAGGTTCATTTGTGTCATTGGATGAACATTTAGGTCATTTTCGTCCTCCCTAGGCTTATTCTTGTCCAATTAGGGTTTTTAACCAATCTTGTGCATCCAATAAGTTCATTTGTGTCATTGGATGAACATTTAGGTCATTTTCGTCCTCCCTAGGCTTTATTCTTGTCCAATTAGGGTTTTTAACCAATCTTGTGCATCCAATAGGTGTGTTTGTGTCATTGGATGAACATTTAGGTCATTTTCGTCCTCCTAGGTTTATTCTTGTCCAATTAGGGTTTTTTAACCAATCTTGTGCATCCAATAGGTTGTTTGTGTCATTGGATGAACATTTAGGTCATTTTCGTCCTCCCTAGGCTTATTCTTGTCCAATTAGGGTTTTTAACCAATCTTGTGCATCCAATAAGTGTTCATTTGTGTCATTGGATGAACATTTAGGTCATTTTCGTCCTCCCTAGGCTTATTCTTGTCCAATTAGGTTTTTTAACCAATCTTGTGCATCCAATAAGTTCATTTGTGTCATTGGATTAACATTTAGGTCATTTTCGTCCTCCCTAGGCTTATTCTTGTCCAATTAGGGTTTTTAACCAATCTTGTGCATCCAATAGGTGTGTTTGTGTCATTGGATGAACATTTAGGTCATTTTCGTCCTCCCTAGGCTTATTCTTGTCCAATTAGGGTTTTTAACCAATCTTGTGCATCCAATAAGTTCATTTGTGTCATTGGATTAACATTTAGGTCATTTTCGTCCTCCCTAGGTTTATTCTTGTCCAATTAGGGTTTTTAACCAATCTTGTGCATCCAATAAGTGTGTTTGTGTCATTGGATGAACATTTAGGTCATTTTCGTCCTCCCTAGGCTTATTCTTGTCCAATTAGGGTTTTTAACCAATCTTGTGCACATCCAATAAGTTCATTTTGTGTCATTGGATGAACATTTAGGTCATTTTCGTCCTCCCTAGGCTTATTCTTGTCCAATTAGGGTTTTTAACCAATCTTGTGCATCCAATAAGTTCATTTGTGTCATTGGATGAACATTTAGGTCATTTTCGTCCTCCCTAGGCTTATTCTTGTCCAATTAGGGTTTTTAACCAATCTTGTGCATCCAATAAGTTCATTTGTGTCATTGGATGAACATTTAGGTCATTTTCGTCCTCCCTAGGCTTATTCTTGTCCAATTAGGGTTTTTAACCAATCTTGTGCATCCAATAGGTTTTGTGTCATTGGATGAACATTTAGGTCATTTTCGTCCTCCCTAGGCTTATTCTTGTCCAATTTAGGGTTTTTAACCAATCTTGTGCATCCAATAGGTGTGTCATTTGTGTCATTGGATGAACATTTAGGTCATTTTCGTCCTCCCTAGGCTTATTCTTGTCCAATTAGGGTTTTTAACCAATCTTGTGCATCCAAAGTTGTTTGTGTCATTGGATGAACATTTAGGTCATTTTCGTCCTCCCTAGGCTTATTCTTGTCCAATTAGGGTTTTTAACCAATCTTGTGCATCCAATAAGTTCATTTGTGTCATTGGATGAACATTTAGGTCATTTTCGTCCTCCTCCTAGGCTTATTCTTGTCCAATTAGGGTTTTTAACCAATCTTGTGCATCCAATAGGTGTCATTTGTGTGTCATTGGATGAACATTTAGTCATTTTCGTCCTCCCTAGGCTTATTCTTGTCCAATTAGGGTTTTTAACCAATCTTGTGCATCCAATAGTTCATTTGTGTCATTGGATGAACATTTAGGTCATTTTCGTCCTCCCTAGGCTTATTCTTGTCCAATTAGGGTTTTTAACCAATCTTGTGCATCCAATAAGTTCATTTGTGTCATTGGATGAACATTTAGGTCATTTTCGTCCTCCCTAGGTTTTATTCTTGTCCAATTAGGGTTTTTAACCAATCTTGTGCATCCAATAAGTGTGTTTTGTGTCATTGGATGAACATTTAGGTCATTTTCGTCCTCCCTAGGCTTATTCTTGTCCAATTAGGGTTTTTAACCAATCTTGTGCATCCAATAAGTTCATTTGTGTCATTGGATGAACATTTAGGTCATTTTCGTCCTCCCTAGGCTTATTCTTGTCCAATTAGGGTTTTTAACCAATCTTGTGCATCCAATAAGTTCATTTGTGTCATTGGATGAACATTTAGGTCATTTTCGTCCTCCCTAGGCTTATTCTTGTCCAATTAGGGGTTTTTACCATCTTGTGCATCCAATAGGTGTGTTTGTGTCATTGGATGAACATTTAGGTCATTTTCGTCCTCCCTAGGCTTATTCTTGTCCAATTAGGGTTTTTAAACCAATCTTGTGCATCCAATAAGTTCATTTGTGTCATTGGATGAACATTTAGGTCATTTTCGTCCTCCCTAGGCTTATTCTTGTCCAATTAGGGTTTTTAACCAATCTTGTGCATCCAATAAGTTCATTTGTGTCATTGGATGATGAACATTTAGGTCATTTTCGTCCTCCCTAGGCTTATTCTTGTCCAATTAGGGTTTTTAACCAATCTTGTGCATCCAATAGTTCATGTTGTGTCATTGGATGAACATTTAGGTCATTTTCGTCCTCCCTAGGCTTATTCTTGTCCAATTAGGGTTTTTAACCAATCTTGTGCATCCAATAGTTCATTTTGTGTCATTGGATGAACATTTAGGTCATTTTCGTCCTCCCTAGGCTTATTCTTGTCCAATTAAGGTTTTTAACAATCTGTGCAGGCAAAAAGTTCATTTGTGTCATTGGATGAACATAGGTCATTTCCGTTCTCCATAGAATATATTCTTTCATTAGCGGGTTAACCAATTTGTGTGGTATGCCTACGACTCGTAATAACGAATGTACAAATGTATTGTTCTTAAGAAATTAAATCATTGCATACACACAGCGGATTCTAGTCCAATTAGCAGGTTTTTTAACCATATCTTGTGCATCCAATCAATTATCATTAACATATGTGCCATAGAATATGATGAACATGCGTCTATGTTAATCACATATACAGATTATTCTTGTCGCAATTAGGAGTTAGGGTTAACCAAGAATTGCATTCAAGATTTAGGTTCAAGTTGTCATCACTGACATTAACATCCAGGTCCTGACGTCCTCCCTATATCAGATTTTTCTAGTCAAATAGAAAGATCAAACCAATTGTTGATCCAATATCTGTCTTAATGTCTAGTGAGATGATCATTTTGACCTTGTCGTCCAGCAATCTAGGTTTATTCTTGTCCAATTAGGTTTTTAACCAATCTTGTGCATCCAATAGGTTCATTTGTGTGTCATTGGATGAACATTTAGGTCATTTTCGTCCTCCCTAGGCTTATTCTTGTCCAATTAGGGTTTTTAACCAATCTTGTGCATCCAATAAGTTCATTTGTGTCATTGGATGAACATTTAGGTCATTTTCGTCCTCCCTAGGCTTATTCTTGTCCAATTAGGGTTTTTAACCAATCTTGTGCATCCAATAAGTTCATTTGTGTCATTGGATGAACATTTAGGTCATTTTCGTCCTCCCTAGGCTTATTCTTGTCCAATTAGGGTTTTTAACCAATCTTGTGCATCCAATAAGTTTCATTTGTGTGTCATTGGATGAACATTTAGGTCATTTTCGTCCTCCCTAGGTTTATTCTTGTCCAATTAGGGTTTTTAACCAATCTTGTGCATCCAATAGGTGTTCATTTGTGTCATTGGATGAACATTTAGGTCATTTTCGTCCTCCCTAGGCTATATTCTATCCTATTAGGGTTATTAACCCAATCTGGTCGTTACAACATCTGGTCATAAGTCATTTGTTCATTGGATTAACACTGGGTTCATTTTTCGTCAATCCTTTGCCAATTCTTGTGTCCAATTAGTTTTTCAGCTATTTTGATGTTAACCATCTTGTGCATCGAATAAGTTCATTTGTCTAATTGGATTAACATTTTGGTCATTGTCGTCCAAATTGGGTTGATTCTTGTCCCAATTAGGATTTTTTAACCAATCTTTGTGCATCGGAATAAGTTCATTTGTGACATTGGATTAACATTTAGGTCGATTTCGTCCTCCCTGGGTTTATTCTAGTGAATTAGTTTTCGACCCAATCTGTGCATCCAATAGGTTCTTTTGAGTGTCATTGGATTGACAATTTTAGGTCATTTTCGTCCTCTGACTTGTGCTTTTTCATTTCCGATTAGGGTTGATTAAACAATCTGTGCATCCAATAGGTGTGTTTGTGTACATTTGGATTGACATTTAGGTCATTTGCTTCTTCCCTGTGATGTTTATTTCTTGTCCCAAGTTAGGTGTGTAACAATCTTGTGCATCCAATAGGTGTGTTTGTGTCATTAGATTTCTTATCATTTAGGTCATTTTTTCGTCCTCACCTAGGTTATTCTGCTCCAATTAGGATGGATTTGATTGATCTTGTGCATCCAATATGTTCATTTGTGTCATTCGATCAAACATTTAGGTCATTTTCGTACTCCAGGTTTATAATTGTACATGATGCAATAGATGTTTTTCATGAACATTGAGAAAGTGCATCCAGCATAATTTCAAAAGATTTTCAAAAAGTAAAACATATATAAATAATTTCGTGCTAATTAGTTTTTAAAATACATAAAGTGTTCAATTAATATTTGTTTAATTCAAAAGCAAGACATCCAGAACCTTTCATTTTAGCATTATGCCATCAAAAGGTCATTTCATCACTATATAAATGTAAAATAATATTTTTGGCAAAATACATAAGTGTTTCGAATACAACATCCTGTAATTCGAATACAAAGCAAGACAGAAGCAAAAATCTAAAAGTTCACGTTTGACTACGACTATTGTATCGAATACATTAATCAGTGGCATTTCACTTCTGTATAGGTGTATTCAAATACAAGTTGTAAGTTTTGAATATTTTAAACGTTACAAAGTTGGTGTATCCGAATACACACATCCCTGTATTCGAATACAACTAGAACAATGCAATTTTTCATTTCTGAAATGGTTCCGGGTCATTGCATTTCTTCATCAAACCTCTTGGATCAATGGCCACGAATCTGAAGAGATGTTTATGGGTATAAATAACACCATAACTTCAGATCAAACATAACCAATCCTACAACCAACCTTGAACAAAGTTTCTAAAATGTTTTGATTTATTCAAAGTTTCACTTTTATATTTCAAGTACAGATTTTACATTTTCATATCATTGACAAAAGTTCCCTAGGTGTACTTGAAATTTATTAGATTGTTATCATTGTACATCAATAAGTTTTGTGCATCCAATAAGTTTAGTTGTGTCATTGGATTGAACATTTAGGTCATTTTCGTCCTCCCTGGGGTTTATTCTTGTCCAATTAGGGTTTTTAACCAATTTTGTGCATCCAATAAGTTCATTTGTGTCATTGGATGAAACATTTAGGTCATTTTCGTCCTCCCTAGGTTTATTTCTAGTCCAATTAGGGTTTTTTTTTTTACCAATCTTGTGCATCCAATAGGTGTGTTTGTGTCATTGGATGAACATTTAGGTCATTTTCGTCCTCCCTAGGCTTATTCTTGTCCAATTATAGTTTTTCAACAATTCTTTTGCATCTAATAAGTTCATTTGTGTCATTGGATTAACATTTAGGTCATTTTTCGTCCTCCCTAGGCTTATTCTAGTCCAATTAGGGTTTTTAACCCAATCTTGTGCATCCAATAAGTTCATTTGTGTCATTGGGTGAACATTTAGGCCATTTTCGTCCTCCCTAGGTTATTCTAGTCCAATTAAGGGTTTTTAACCATTCTGGTGTTATCTAGGTGTGCATTGAATATGAACATTTAGGTCATTTGTCTCCCAGACTAATTGGATGTGCATGCAATAAGTTCATTGGATTAGGTCTTAGTTCATTTCGTCCTCCCTAAGCTTATTCTTGTCCAATTAGGGTTTTTAACCAATCTTGTGCATCCAATAAATTCATTGTGTCATTGGATAACATTTAGGTCATTTTCGTCCTCCTTAGGTTTATTCTAGTCCAATTAGGGTTTTTAACCAATCTTGTGCATCCAATAGGTGTGTTTGTGTCATTGGATGAACATTTAGGTCATTTTCGTCCTCCCTAGGCTTATTCTTGTCCAATTAAGGTTTTTAACCCAATCTTGTGCATCCAATAAGTTCATTTGTGTCGTTGGATGAACATTTAGGTCATTTTTGTCCTCCCTAGGTTTATTCTAGTTCAATTAGGGTTTTAAACCAATTTTGTGCATCCAATAAGTTCATTTGTGTCATTGCATGAACATTTAGGTCATTTTCGTCCTCTCTAGGTTTATTCTAGTCCAATTAGGGTTTTTTAAACAATCTTGTGCATCCAATAAGTTCATTTGTGTCATTGGATTAACATTAGGTCATTTTCGTCTTCCCTAGGTTTATTCTAGTCCAATTAGGGTTTTTAAACAATCTTGTGCATCCAATAAGTTCATTTGTGTCATTGGATTAACATTTAGGTTGGTATTGAGATAAAAGTGGTTGTGAGTGGATGGATAGGCTGTGACGCTGGATAGTTTGTAAAAAATATTCCTCAAATCATTCTAGTGAAGGCTGAAATCTGTTGTAGATTTCAGGACTGGGATGTAGGGTTATCAAAGTGATAGCTGAACCAGTATAAAAAAATCTCCTGGTGCATTATTTCCTATCTTTCTTTACTTTTAATATTGATCTTGCATGTGATTATAAACTTCCGCTGTGAATAAACTGTTTGAATCTTTTACTATTAAAATAGGAATTAATATTAAACAAGTTGGTTTGATATTAATTCATCACTTAGGAAAGAATTAGATAATCTTGTTGATAATATTGTATAAAATGTCCTAAAAATAGAAGTCAAATAACCAACAGTTAGTATCAGAGCCTGATCTTGTAGACTAGTTCTCAAAAGAAAATGACTTCTATTGATTTTCTGGGTGAAGGGGCATCTTTAACCAGACCCCCTGCCTTTAATGGTCAGCCTACATGTACTGGAAATAGAGGATGCTCATCTTTTTAGAGGCAAGTGGACTTGACATCTTAGAGGCAGTGGAAAAAAAGGTCCCTATGTGCCTAAACTTGCAGGCACTGAGGGATCATCCATCATCATCAAACCAAGAGCTGATTGGTCTGATGATGACAAAAAGAAAGTTGCCTATAATGCAAAGGCCAAGAATATTATAACCTCTGCCTTGAGTGCTGATGAATTTTTCAGGGTGTCAAACTGCAAAACTGCATTGAAAATGTGAGACACACTTCAGGAAACTCATGAAGGCACTACAGATGTCAAAAGGGCCAGAACAAATACTCTAATGCATGAGTATGAGCTTTTTCAACATGAAGAAGGATGAGTCAATTAATGACTTGCAGACAAGGTTCACTCACATCATAAACAATCTACATGCTCTAGGAAATATTATGGACAATGAGCAACAAATAGGAAAAGTAATGAGGTGCTTGACAAGAGAATGGCAACCCAAGATAACTGCCATTGCTGAATCAAAGGACCTTGCAAACATGACTATTGCCACACTATTTGGAAAAGCTCAGGGAGCATGAGATGGAACTGCACAAATTAGATGAGTCAGAACAATCTAATAGGAAAAGAAAAGGACTCTCACTGAAGGCTCAAACTAACAAAGAGAAATCTGAACCAGATACTGATGATTTCAGAAAGTGAATCTGATGAAGAGCCTGAGATAGGTATGTTGGTCAGAAAATTCAAAAAAGTTTCTGAAAAAGAAAGGAATCCAATCAAGAAAACCACGAAATTGAAAGACAAAAGGCTTCAGCAAGAGTGATACCAATGATATCAAAGTCATAACTTGCTATGAATGTGGGAAAACAGGCCACATCAGATCTGAGTGCTTTAAACTGTAAAACAGAAACAAGCTTGTGAAGGCTAAAGGCAAGGATCAACAACCTTCAACAAAGAGAGTCTACATAGCTTGGAATGACAATGAGGAAGATTCATCTGAAGATTCAGAAGATGAAGAAGCTAACTTGTGTCATGGCCAATACAGATTCAGATTCTGATAGTGAAGTAAGTACTACCTCTAATCCATCTTATGATGAATTGCATGATGCTTTTAATGAATTGCATGCTAAACATGTTAAGTAGTTAAACAATTGATTTACACTAAGAAAATTCTAGAAAAACAATGCATGATGTGTGAAGAAATTAAAAAAGAACATAAGGTGCTTGAAGATATGAATGAACATTGAAAAAAGAATCATTTGATAAACAAACTAGTTGTACTGAACTAAAGAAAAGTTGTGTCATTTAAAATCTGATTTAGCCTAAGTTTGCTAGTAGTAAAAACAACCTAAATGTTCTTCTTGGGAATCAAAGGAATCATTATGAAAAATCTGGAATTTGGTTATAGACAAAAACAGGAATGCTAAACAGAACCATAAATTTGTTAAAATCAAAGCAAATGCATGATATTTCATTTAAACCAACTCATAATTCATTCTCTGCTTTTACATGTCATTTCTGTTTGTAAAAAAGGGACATATATCTTACAATTGTTAATTGAAAAAGCTTGCTAATAAGGGTTGGAAACAAATTGGAAAATAAAGAAACCTATGATTGAAACTAAACCCTCAAGGAACCCAATTTAAATTGGTACCTAAAAAACCAAGTTTAATTCTGTATTGCAGATGTGCTTGACATCCAAAACGCACTCATGGTATCTAGAGTAGTGGATGTTCCAAGCACATGACAGGAGACAAATCAAAAATTCTTGTCTCTCAATTCAAAAATGGTGGATATGTGAAATATGGTGACAACAATGAGGGTAAAATCCTTTGCATTGGAGGATATAGCAAGCAAATCAACTGCAGTTATCAAGGACGTTTTATATGTCAAAGGTTTGAAACACAACTTGCTAAGTATTAGTCAATTGTGTTACAAGGATTCTAGGTTATACTTTACTTCTCAGTCTTGTACACTTGAAGCATAGGGAAGATAAAGGCATGAAATTGGTAGGGTAAAAAAGTAACAACATATATATGATAGATTTTGATTCCTTACCTGTAAATGATATATGTTGTTTATTATCTAAAGTCTGATGAAGACTGGTTGTGCATAAAAGAATGCACACATACATGTTAATCATCTTAATAAACTAGTTAATAAACAACTAGTGCTAGGTCTTCACAACAGAACTTTTTCAAAAGAAAAAGTTATGTGACTCTTGTGAGAAGAGTAAGTTAGTTAAGCCCTTCTTCCCCCCAATAGACATAGTTAAACTGATAGAGTTCTTCAATTAATCCATATGGACCTGTTTGGTCCATCTCAAGTAAAAAGCTTTGGAGGAAATATGTTGGATATGTGTTAGTTGATGACTACTCAAAGATACACATGGACCTATTTTCTGTCTCACAAAAGTGATGGCTTCTCAATTTTCAAAAAAATTTGCAAATCAAGTTCAAAATGAGGAAGAATCAGAAAATAGTTTCCAGTAAGAGTGATCATGGTGGAGAATTTCAAAATGAGTCTTTTTGAACTACTGTGATCAAAATGGAATTCACCACATGTTACTCAGCCCCAAGAACTCCACAACATAATGGAGTTGTAGAAAGGAAGAATAGAGCTCTAGAAGAACTTGCTAGAACAATGATAAATGACTCTAAGCTTCCTAAATACTTTTGGGCTGATGCAATAAAACAGCTGCTCATGTGATGAAATAGAGTTCACATTAGGCCTATCCTTAGAAAACACCCTATGAACTATACAAAGGTAGAAAACCAAACATTGCTTATTTTAGAGTCTTTGGATGCATGCTTTGTATTGAATAATGGAAAAGAGCATCTAGGGAAATTGACTCTAAGGCAGGATTGAGGGAATTTTTCTAGCGATATTCTCAACCTAGTAAGCCCTATAGGATCTACAATAAAGAGACCAAAACTATAGAGGAATCTGCTTCATGTGAAATTTTGATGAATGTTTACTAAAAAACTTGAACAGTGCCCTATTATAGTTAATGATTCTCTTGATGAATGTATAGAATCAGATCCCAATAGAACCAAATGAAACAGTGCCTCCACTGACATTGAGTACATAGAACCTATTAGGGAAGATGACTTGCCTTAAGGAATGGGATTTAACAAAAACCATCCTATGACAAACATCATAGGAGAGATTTCAAAAGGGGTTTTCAACTAGAAAATCCCTCAAACAATTTTGTAACTTTACAGCCTTGTCTTCAAGTAGAACCAAAAACATAAGGAAGCTCTTATGGACCATGACTGGTATTTGCGATGCAAGAAGAGCTCAATCAGTTGGAGAACAAAGTGTGGATTACAGTTCCTTAACCAGAAGGACAACATGTCATATGAACTAGATGGGTGTTTAGAAACACAAATGGATGAAAATGGGATAATAACTAGGAATAGAGGCTTAGCTAGTGGTAAAGGTTACAACCAGGAGAGCGGCATTGACTATGATGAAACCTATGCCCTATTTAGCTAGATTAGAAGCCATTAGAATCCTACTTGCTTATGCTTGCATAATGGACTTTAAACTATATCAACTGGATGTAAAAAGTGCCTTTCTAAATGGAGACATCCAAGAGGAAGTCTTTGTTAGTCAAACACCAGGATTTGAAGATCCTGTATTTCCAAACCATGTGTTTAACTAACAAAAGCCTTTATGGTTTGAATACAAGCTCCAAGAGCTTGGTATGAAAACTCAGCAATTTCCTCATACAAGAAATTTTTTAGAGAAATGTTGATAAGACACTTTTTATAAAAAGACAAAGGGAAAAGACATTCTATGGTCCAAGTGTTTTGTTGATGACATGAATCTTTGGATCAACAAAACAGTAAGCTTTGCAAAGAATTTGAAAATACAATGAAAGGAAGATTTGAAATGTCCATGATGGGAGAATTAACTTACTTCTTGGGATTTCAAACAATCAAAGCAAGATGGCATTTCCTAAGTCAAACCAATTACTGAATGATCTTTTAAGGAGTTTGGCTTTGATGAAGTTTAAATCCATTGATACACCTGAGTCAAGTCTTGTCATTTAGTAGAGATGAAGCAGGTGAAAATCTGTTGATGTGGACTAATGTTTAGGCCATGATAGGATCTTACTAATTTTACAGCTAGTAGACCTGACATTATGTTAGTGTCTGCATGTGTGCAAGATACCAAGCTAATCCTAAGGAATCCCATCTTAGTGCAGTCAAAAGCAATATTCAGATATCTATAGGAACCAAAAATCTAGGTTTGTGGTATCCTAAGGGCTCAACTTGTACTCTAGTTGCCTATTCTAATTCTGATTTGCTGGTTGCAAATTAGATAGAAAAAGTACATCTGGTACTTGCCAATCTATTAGGGAATTCACATCGTATCTTGCATAGCAATTAACAAAATAGTGTTGCACTTCAACAGCTGAGGCGTGAATATGTAGCTGCTGGAAGCTATTGTGCACAAATTTTTATGGATGATGAACAACACCTTTCTTGACTTGGTGTTGAGCTTGGAACACTGTCAATCATGTGTGCGACAAAACTAGTGCTATAAATATAACATAAGAATCCTGTGATGCACTCTAGACATTAGCATATAGAGATTAAGACATCATTTCATTAGAGATCAATACCCAAAATGTAAATTATGCTTGATTATGTTAATACATCTGATCAATTAGCTGATTAGATTTACAAAGCCTTACCCAAGGAAGTTTCTTCTATATTAATGAAACTTGGTATTATGGACAAAATGAAATATGATCCCTGTGACAAATCGATTGAGACATCGATTATCCTGTGACAAATAGAAATCAGCATACAAAATCGATGCAATCGATTTATGCTACACAGTGTCTTTTTGTCTACAAACACTATAATCGATTTCATAATCGATTTAGCAAATCTCAGATGTCCAAATGCTGGAGTATTCATCAATACATCGATTGATAAATCGATGGACGAGTTGGAAAATACTTTTAAAGAATCGATTCCATAAGACTATTTGTAATCCACAAATTTTCCAAATCAACCCGAGCATCGTTAGGTAATCGATTGTGTCAAAATAATTGAAAACTCTGAGCCAAACGAAATCGATTTGGAAGTCGATTGAAATC